>OLKM01000963.1:0-35000 GCA_900291075.1 Melanogrammus aeglefinus | reverse complement strand
GAGAGAGAGAGAGAGAGAGAGAGAGAGAGAGAGAGAGAGAGAGAGAGAGAGAGAGAGAGAGAGAGAGAGAGAGAGAGAGAGAGAGATCGATCCTTTATTAAATCAATTACAAAAATCAATAGGTCAAGAATTGAGGTGGGGACAGAATCCCAGTTTACAAATTGGATTTTCTTGGCAGGAGCAAACCCAGGGGAGAATTGCAAATGACACTCAAATTGACAAGGAATCCTGGGGCTTACCAAGTCTCAGAGAACACCATTACGCCGGCCGAATGAGATACATTGTCTACTGGTGCTCACAGGAGACTCAAGCCGGATGGGAACACATTGTGCTAAATCAGGGTCAATCTCACAAACTATTTTCAGACCAAAGTGAAGAATCAAATAAATGAGATTGCCTATCACCAGAGGACGGTCCCAGATCACATCAGGCATCCAAAACCCAAATCCTTCTGCTGAGGCTGCCTGAATCTTATTCAGTGTTGTAATTAATAAATAATTAATTAATTAATATGGGATAAAATGATATCAAACAGATGGGAAATTACAGTCAATTCACTTTTGGAGACCAGGTTTTCCTAGTATTAAAAGATGGCGACCAGTTTTTCAGGGGGGAGGGGTTGTTGTTACATTTTTCGCCTCGGATAGAAAAATGTGTTTGATGGAAGTCTTTTCTAAATTGAGACCACATTTTTAAACGCAGAAGATACAATGGGGCAGGAAGTGTATTGTGAGGGAGAGAGGAGTAGCCTAGCTGTGACTAATGTTTGTGATGTTGATGGGCAGTACTGGTCTCTCACTGGCACCAGTCTACAGCGAGGAAGTGGAACCAGTGCACTATGTTAGGGATATTTGCGGCCCAACAGTCATTTCTTCGGGGGGGGGGGGGGGGGGGAGGAGTCCAACTTAACCTCAGGAATGAAAATAAATAGACATTAAGGTTTATTAAAGCAATTTAGAGAACAAAGAATCACTTTCCCAAAGGGGGGAGAAGCCCAAAACGAAATAACTACTAATCACCAAACTACACCTTATCACCGTCCCGCTAATCCTGTGCCCTGCACGCTCAATGAGTACGGAGACACATTTGTGAGGATTTGAGAGCTGAGTGGGTTCTATAACATGCGTGAATAGAAGGAGACTAAGTCTTGTCTTGTAGTCCTTGAAAGCTGGAATAAGTACCTGATTTGTTCGTGACCACGGCAGCTTCAGGAGAGGCTTATGCAAAGCAAACCCACAAGATAAGCTTTGGCTCAAAACCAAATGCAGCCAAAACTGTAAACCAAAGTTCTACTCCATCAAACTCCTTTTTTTGCATCTATGGAAACAATCCCTGAAGTGATCTCAAGGGAGTTTGAGAACCTAGAATTAAGCCTGTCTGGTTAGTTTAAATGATGTCTGTCATGATATGGTCCCATTTGGAGGCCAATAGCTTGGCTGAAATTTGTAGTACTCAGTTTGCAAATTAGTTCAATATACCCAGTCATCATGAGATGGTATCCGAATGCCTAGACCTGCCGGAAAAAAAATATGTGGCTGCACCTGTCCTGAGGTGAGTGTACAACAACTGGCCCTCCGCCAAACCACTCAATCACTGTCATTACTCGGATGACTGTGTGCTTCCTGCAGGAAAACCACACAAAGTTCCTTTAAAGTGCAGGTCTCTTTAATTAAGTATCTCAATCACTGTCATTACCTGTATCAAGGTGTGATTCCTGCAGGGTTCTTACAGGTATCTTTAATTGAAGACCTCTTTAGGTTTTTCCCTCCATACATCAATATTAAATGAGACCAATGTCTTTTTTTTTTTCCATTGAGGGGAAACAGAGACAGTGAAGAAAATGTTGGGTAAAAGAGAGTAACCCTTGAAACATGACGACTTTACACGCCTTGGTGAGCTCCCTTTGTGTTCTTGGCTCTGCCAGCTTTCAGAGTTCTACTTGATGCAGTGATATATTCTACAGGCCTACAACTTTTTCAATCCACCAGGTTTAACCGCTACAGGCCTTTGCAAGGCGACAGCGGGATTCAACCGACGGATGTGGCTCCGCTGTCGATGGCTGTCCCCCGCTTAAAGGCTGTCCCGCTAATCCACCTGTAGCTGTGTTTCCAACCCCCGCCGCTGGAAGGTTCGAGCCCCGTCATCTGTCTTTGCTTTCGCAGGCACGCACATTTCTGAGGTCCGAGATCACCACTCTCGGAACGGCTCAAACGGCCTCCCCTCGCTCAGACAGTGTAACATGAATCCTCGTGTTTTGGACTCTGCATGAAACGTGAACTCGAACGGCTCCCCTGGAAACATAAAGGCAGGTCTCCTTAGAGACTGAACATGAGTCCGACTAGGATTCTTTTGTAACCAAGTTAGAATTGTTCTGGAACCCGGCATGCAAACTAGAAGCTCAGCAGCCCTTGCTTAAGGGCAGCGTCGGTGATAACAGTCGGTACGCATGACACTGTCACGTTGTCAGACGGTATGGTATGGTCAGAGATGACACACACAAGCGCGCCCGTCAACCTTTAAACACCCCGGTTTCAATCAGCCGGCGACACCTGAGCCCCTGTCCCGTCGGGACACCCCCACCCGGGTGGGGGTGTCAATAGGGGGCGGTGTCTCGGAGGACGCCGCGTCCGCCTAACCCGTCATTCTTCCCCCTCAAACAAACGACCCAACAATAGTTTAACGAAAAGCCGGTGAGTTTAAAGAATCGCTCATCTCAAAGACAAACCAAGAAAAAGTCCAACCGAACACCCCCCCACATCCACCCCTCACAGAGAGAGAGAGAGAGAGAGAGAGAGAGAGAGAGAGAGAGAGAGAGAGAGAGAGAGAGAGAGAGAGAGAGAGAGAGAGAGAGAGAGAGAGAGAGAGAGAGAGCAGAGAGAGAGAGAGAGAGAGAGAGAGAGAGAGAGAGAGAGAGAGAGAGAGAGAGAGAGAGAGAGAGAGAGAGAGAGAGAGAGAGAGAGAGAGAGAGAGAGAGCGAGAGAGAGAGACAAAGAGAGAGGGAGAAAGAGAGAGAGAGAGAGAGACAGGAACAATGGAGACAGGAAGTGACCTTGGGCAGCGTGTGCAGCGTGTGTGCGTGCGTGTCTGCGTGTGTGTTCCAGGTTAACCAGAAGCAGATGAGGCCGCTCGTGCTCATGACAACTCGTCCTGATTTCAGCGCGATGACCTCTGAACCCCAGAGAACAACAGGAAGGTCTCTGATCACCTCCAGACCAGCCCAACGTACAGCCGCGGCCACGTGGAAGGGAGAGCCGGCTCTCAGCGGAAGACCTAAGGTGGTCACTTGTTGGGTGTGGTGGGTTTGGATTCAGATGAGGTCATGTTTCCTTGTCCTGGTTTGTTTTCTGAAAGTGCTGGACATTGTTTTTGACTTTTGATTTAGACTTTTGAATTTGTTGTCGTTATTAAAATGGTTTGCATGAATATATTGTTGTATATATTGTGTTATTAAAGACTGACTTTTGAGTTCTGTTTTAACTCATCCAACCCTTGTGACGTTACCAATCGTTTAAAGCCAACAGCCAGCATTCACACCGCAATTTATTCAAAAATTGCATTGTTCCAGTTCTGCAGTATTTACTATCGTTATCCGCAATTGTACACATCTGGTTCCTATAAAGTGCAATACTTAATATATCCATGATGCGCCGTAAAATAAGTTCACAACTGATTCCCACTTATTTCAAACCTACATCCCATGATGCACGCGTGGCTTTCAGACTTCTAGACTTATTTTTTTTTTTTATAGACTTTAGACTTATTAACGGTGAGAGGGTATGGGAGGGTGAGGGACGGGTCGGCGGCTGAATGTGTGTGTGTGCTCACCTCGACACCTGAGGTGTGACGGGTTGGCCTCGTAACCAGGGCGACAGGCACAGCTGGAGGGGACGGTCCCCATCCCGACCCACTGCCCGTCCTCACCGCAAAGCATGCTGGGACGGCTCGTCGTTTCTCCAGAGGGGGTCCCCGCATTCTCCACACAAACACCCAGCGCCTGGAATACACACATATCATACACATTGTCCAACCTACACACAAAAACAATACACATGTGGCACACCATCACAAAGTGAGAGGGAATGTGGGACGGTCTCTAACTGCACCAGTGTGTGTGGGACGGTCTCTAACTGCACCAGTGTGTGTGGGACGGTCTCTAACTGCACCAGTGTGTGTGGGACGGTCTCTAACTGCACCAGTGTGTGTGGGACGGTCTCTAACTTCACCAGTGTGTGTGGGACGGTCTCTAACTGCACCAGTGTGTGTGGAACGGTCTCTACCTGGTGCACCAGTGTGTTTGTGGGACGGTCTCTACCTGGTGCACCAGTGTGTGTGGGACGGTCTCTACCAGTGTGTGTGGGACGGTCTCTACCTGCTGCACCAGTGTGTGTGGGATGGTCTCCGGGAAGCTGGTGAAGGAGTGGACGAGGGCGGGGCACTTCCTGTAGTACACCCGGACCGCCAGCAGGGCCATGCAGGCCCCCTGGCTCTGGAAGGCCAGGTACACCCCCCCGGGGGTCCCCCCTGGACCGGACCCCCCAGGACCAGACCCCACTGGACCCACCCGCAGGGTCTTCAGATTAGACCGCCGCTCTCCCCCACGCCTCAACAGGTGGTCCGCAGCCACCGTGTCCACCTGAAAATGAACGTCAGATAAACTTTAAATAACTTCAGATTATTGATCAAATTAATTTCAGATTTATTAATTAGATTTAAATCTAGGTTCAAGTAGATTAGAAAGGGTTTGATTCAACTGGATTAGGCTGGATGAGGTTATCCTAGATTATATTAGACAAATGGGGTTAAAACAAGGTGAGGTAAAAATAGCTTAGGTTAGACTAGGTTAAATGGGACTTGATTAGGTCACACCCGATTAGACTAGTGTAGTGTTTACCTTGGTGTAGGGGTTCTCCATCCACATGGGCTGTGTGAGTGTAGCGTTGTCCGTGGGGCTCTGATAGTAGTACAGGTTGAACGTTTCTTTACATTGACGGAAGTTCAGACTGGAACACTCCATCATGGTGAACCTACAGGGGAGCACACATCACTCACTGTCAGTATATTCCCTGTCTGGGATTAATAAAGATCATTTTTCCATTAACGATTTAATCTAATTCCTTCTAATTGTATGTTTCATAAAATCACTGTCCAATTAATGAATCAATATGAAAACTACTAATTGTAGGGGTGTCATTGTGTAAGATTTTGCATGGTTGATTCTGATTCGTCAGAACCATTGAAACTGATCGTCTAGTCATACATCGTTTATTTAGACAAATGTTAAACGGAAGATCCAAAGTCACCCCCAGTATGTTGTATTAATTAATAATACACATTTATATGACTTATGGCAAAACAATTAAGTTGTGTAAACCATCTCAACCCCCAACTCCCAACTGTTTTAAATTATTCATACACCTTGTTTTCATCAACCAATCAGATCCTTCATACACGGTTTACATCAACCAATCAGATCATGTACACAGCTCGTTAACATCAACCTATCAGATCATGTACACAGCTCGTTTACATCAACCTATCAGATCATGTACACAGCTCGTTTACATCAACCTATCAGATCATGTACACAGCTCGTTTACATCAACCTATCAGATTATGTTCTATCTGTCCATCCAACCCACCGTATTTCTACGTAGAGAACGGTCTCAGCCTTGAGGGGGATCCAGCGTGTCCTCAGCCAATAGGAACTGGCGCTGGCAGGGCTGCATATCTGATAGGTCCGTACACTGTTGGCATCGTCGTCAAGACCACTCACCTCCTCCCACTAAACTCAGACAGGTTAGAGACAGACAGGTCAGAGGCGGAGGGGTTACTGACGGATAGGCAGCAGGCAGGTAAGCGAGACCAACAAACAGACAGATAGGTTAGAGACAGACAGATTAGACGGAAGGACAGGATGGAGAAAGACAGGTAAGAGACCAATGGGATAGAGACAGACCGACAGACAGGATAGATAGAAACAGACAGGTAAGAGACAAATAGGATAGAGACAAACAGACAGAATAGAGACATACAGACAGACAAGCCAGAGAAAGACAGGTTAGAGACATACAGGATAGAGACAAACAGACAGAGACAGACAGTTAAGAGATACAGACAGATAGACACACAAAGACAGGAAGACAAACAGACATCACCTGTTGGTCATCGTTAGGAAAGCTGGTCCATTGCAGATCTGAGGTCTCCAGCTTGGTGTTCATAACCACCTCTGGGGAACAGGGGGGGTTTACTAGTAGTATTACCACAACGTCCAGTAGTATTACTTGTGACAGTTTTACTATGAGCCGCAATACTATTACCACTACCACTAGTAGTATTACAAGCAACCGTTTTTACTATGAGCATGAGAAGTATTACCACTAACACTAGTAGTATTACTAGCAACCGTTTTACTTTGAGTAGTATAAGTAATTACCACTACCACTAGTAGTATTACTAGCGACCGTTTTACTTTGAGTAGTATAAGTAATGCCACTACCACTAGTAGTATTACAAGCAGTATTAGTATTACTAGCAGTTGTTGTATTATAGAAGCAGTAGTATAGTATAATTAGCAGTTGTGGTATTACTAGCAGCAGTAGTATTACCAGCAGATGTAGTTTATAAATATTACTAGCAGTAGTCATTCTGTCTCATCTCTATCCTCCCTCCATCGTTCTGTCTCTCCTCTATTACCCCTCCATCGTTCTGTCTCTCCCTTATCCTCCCTCCATCGTTCTGTCTCTCCTCCATCATCCCTCCCTCGTTCTGTCTCTCCTCCATCATCCCTCCCTCGTTCTGTCTCTCCTCCATCATCCCTCCCTCGTTCTGTCTCTCCTCCATCATCCCTCCCTCGTTCTGTCTCTCCTCTATCATCACTCCATCATTCCTGTCTCTCCTGTCATTCCTAGCTAGAACATTTAGTTCTGGTATCTAGTTGCAGTGTAAACGAGTTGTTGGAGTATATACTTATTATAGTTGTACAACAATAGTAACAGTAACTAACGTATGTTTAGTTCGAGGAGAAAGTCAAGTCATTAATTAGTGAGGGGAGAGTAGGCTAATTAACTTGCACTTTTAGTTAGTTATCAGATGGCTGTAAAGAGTATTGAAGTTATACGGTCGTTGTTAGATAACTAGCCGTCGCCTATTTTAAGCTAGGTTCAGTTCAAGGAGACGAAGCAAAGTTTGACAGCATTCTTACCTTCTTCCGCCCTGCACGCACAAAGCGAGCCCAGCAGCAGCAGGAGCCGCAGCACGGCCATGGTCCCGGCGCCTCGCGCGCCTCGAGGCGCCATCAGCTGGCCTCACGCTCCGTCCGCCCCACAGACCTCATTAGAGCCCACCAGCACCCAGCAGGCGCCGAGAGACCCGATACTATCTGCTACAGTATCCACCAACACCAACAACACTACGGTCGAATGCGTTTCCAAATAGAATCAATTCCACCCGGTTGGAACGCCAGTGTAACTTCAGCAGAACTCGAATAGAACGACAACCGAACTACAATAGGACTCCAGCATAACTTTTAACCATACTCCAGACGATCGACTATATCTCCAGCAGGACTCCCAGTGGACCTTCAATAGAACTCCAGTAGGACCACAACAGAAATCCAGTAGAACTACAATAGAAATCCAGTCTCGGTTTGTCGGTGGTCGAGGGTCGTTTTAAAAACCACCGATCCTTAAAAAAAAACAGATGTTGAAAGTGGCCGTGATCCTATTGGACTTCTGGACCCTATCCTCAACGTGGCCCCTAGGTCTCAGGCTGGGTTCCTCGATCGGTTCATGGGGTTCTGGTAGACTTGTATCTGGAGGTCCGGCGCGGGTCAGCGGTAGGATCTGCAGCCGGACAGCGAGCGCTCTCGCCGGCCTGACGATTCCCGAGACTGATGGAGGAGGGGTCTAACCTCGCCCCCCCCTCCCCCCCACAGACACACACATCCACATACACACAACTGCAATACACACTACCTCTCCCACCCAATCCACATTCCTCTCCCCTCCTCAGCTACTTACTCCACTTCTTTCTCTCTATCTTCAAGGCTCTCTCCACGAGACGGTCCAGTCGCACCGGGACCCTTACTAGAGAGAACCGGAGTAACGGAAACACAAGAAACACAACCGGAGTAACGGAACAAACGAAAATAGTTTCGTGAGCACTCCTCGAAACTTCCCTCGCGGAGATCCTTTACCGCTGGCACGGGACATCCGAAACCCTGATGTTCTCAGTCCCGCCCCCCTTGGCAGGAGGCCGTTGATTGGCTTTGCTGTTTGTCACTCTGAAACAGAAGCTGTGTCTGTGTGTGTGTGTGTGTGTGTGTGTGTGTGTGTGTGTGTGTGTGTGTGTGTGTGTGTGTGTGTGTGTGTGTGTGTGTGTGTGTGTGTGTGTGTGTGTGTGTGTGTGTGTGTGTGCGCGCGCGTGCGTGTGCGTGTGCGTGTTACCAAGATATATCAGAAAGAAATCTCAAACTATAACAGGATATTAGAAACACATCTGTACCTGCTTGGTATGCATAACACGTTTTATAATGTGGAACAATTATAGCCTGCCGTGATTTATAATGTTAATTAGAATACTGTGCTTCATAATGTGTATAACTTATAAATTATGTTTAATAATCGGTCAAACTACCTTGCTGTGTTTTATGATGTGTGTAACTAATAAATTATGTGTACGGTTCAAATTATGTAATGTATAAATAGGCTACCTTACTGTATTTCATGTGTATAACTAATAAAATGTTTTATAATCAGAAGAACTACCTTACTGTGTTTCATAATGTATACGACTTATCAATTGTTTTATAATCCATAGAACTACCAGACTGTATTTTCATAATCTGTAGAACTATTATACAGTGTTTAATCATTTGTGTCCAACTACAAATGCGCAGATATAGACGGCAGGGGAGAGAGAGGGAGACAGAGAGGAGCGAGAGAGGGGAGAGAAAGAGAGAGGGAAAGAGGGGGACAGTGAGAGAGAACAGAGAGGGAAAGACGGGAACAGTGAAAGAGAACATATAGACAGAGAGAGCTAGAGAGAGAGGGACAGGTGAAAGCCTGGTTTTATGCTCCTGGTTGCCCCTAGAAACATGCCCCACCCGGCTGGCGACCCTCAGACAATCAGGGTCAGCACAGGAATTCTAGCATGAGGCATTTCCTGTATGGCAGCAGTATTCACTGTCTGTACTGTCCCCCCCCCCCCCCAACTCTTTAATGACTTGTCTCTACTCATACTTTCCAATCCCTACGTACCTGGTCTTTATTAACTGTCTCTGTGGAGTCTCACTCCTACCCGCGCCTAAATGACCGGTCTCTACTGTCTAACCCCTACCTGCTCCTTATTGACCCTTCTCTGTAGTTATTGTTTATATGTTTAGACTATACGCCATACAATGAACATGCACATAACATAGGTGAGGTGTATAGAGTAGACTATAAACCAACGCTGTAAAATGACAACGAGCTGAACATAGTGGATGTGTCGTCTATAGACGATACGCTATGGCGCCCTCTGCTGGACGGTACCATTAATTCCTTTCCACTCAGATTATACTGACTTGGTAAAGTAAAGTTTTTAGTCCAGTCCACCAGGACATACTTGCATGTCTGGCCTGACCCCACCCACCCCTCATACCTTTGTACGATTGTTTTTTTAGGTGACATAAGACCAGATCATATGTTTCAAGAACATTTATTTGTTTACAAAGATAGGCTCGTTATAATGCAGCGGTTGCCGTGACAACCTCATAAATAAATTACAGAAACTGTCGACACAAACGGCAAAATGCAAACAGCAAAAAAAGATTAATAATTTCAGTTGACACTGGATTCATATCTCTTAACGGTTTTTAAAATGCAAAAACGATACAAATGCATGCAAGGCATCACTCCAACAATAGTAGCTATATATATATATAATATATATATATATATATAATATATATATATATATATATCTCATTTGATCTGATGTTATTCGGATATATGGAATATAACGGCCACTCTGGAACAAAAGGAACAAGTTTAAGAAGTGCTAGGACCAACGGGAGACTAAACCTATCTACAGTATTTACACCTCTTCTCTCCGCGTTCCTCACAGCCAGAACCAAGTCCTCCCCAGCTCTACTGAGCCAGACACACCGGCTAGATAGCCGCTAGTCTGCTGTCGTTTACAATCACAAGCCGTTTAGAGATCTGCCCTGCCCTGTGATTTGGTGACACCACAAGTGGGAGTGTCCACCTAGATATATACGCTGGATAGATCAGTCTACCATTAGGCTTATCTATCCACAATAGACCTAAAGGGACATCCCCACTTGTGATGTCACCAAGTCCCAGGGCAGGGGAGATTTTGAAACGGCTTGTAATGGCTGACCATAAGGGCCCTTTAATGTGTAACCATTTTGTATCTTCTGTGTTGTATTGGCTGAAATGGGACCGTACAAATCTGGTTTTCCTATATAGTGCACTACTTAACACCAAATATGGACCTCAAGTATACAACTGATTCTCACATATGTTCGCACTGTATCCTATGATGCATAGCAGTTTTCATTGTCATCAGGCTTGTTTATGTGACGTCACATCGATGGGATTCCCGGTGTTTAAATCTTTTCCGAATTCTCCCTATACCTGTTCCCTAAATAGTGTACTATATAGTGTTCACTTTAAAGGGAACATGGAATTAGGGAACAAGTTAGCTGATTTGAAGAAAGCCTGTTAGTTTGTAGCCTAACTGTTAGTCATGTGAAAACCGTTAGTTTAAGGCTTACTGTTAGTCGGTTGGAATTGTTAAATTATAACAATTCCAACAGTATGCTCGCCTTCCAACCGTACTAAGAACAGCATTCTTTCAGCTAGCTTGCGCCGCTAGCATGTTGCATTGGCTGGTCATCTGAGTGAGTTCGGCCTCAAACAAGCTAGATAATGACGATCACAAAACAGTAATGATGAGCAAGCCAATCAATAAACAGTAATTATGATCCAGCGAATAGGAACGCAGTACTAATGAGCTAGCCAATCACAAAAACATAATGATGAGCTAGCCAATCAGCAAACAGTAGTGATCAGCTAGCCAATCAGCTAACAGCAATGATGAGCTAGCCAATCAGCTAACAGTAGTGATCAGTTAGCCAATCAGCAAACAGTAGTCATCAGCTAGCCAATCAGAACAAATTAATGATAAGCTTGCCAATCAGAAAAACAATCTGTATCCTGACAATTTCATTGCTGAGGGACGTTTCACCATGTACACAACATATACACATGTTCACATGTACACGGATTCACGTCGCATGTACACACACACACACACACACACACACACACACACACACACACACACACACACACACACACACACACACACACACACACACACACACACACACACACACACACACACACACACACACACACTCATGCTGTAAACAACACACATAGTCTCTATATATGATATATCTATATTTATCTACATCATAGATATCTATAGTATATATCTTGTAGTTTTAAGAGGTTCACCAGCTGCGGCTGGAGTGTATTCATTATTATAATAAACAAAAATAATATTAATAATATTGGTAATACTATACCAATTATTATTATTATGATTATTATTAGTATAATCAGTAATATTATTATGATTATTAATATTAGTCATATTACAAATTAATAATAATTTGTAATATTAATATTGTGGGATCAGGTGGTCAGTCCTCTTCGTTCCAACTCTTTCATCTGCTTCAACTCCTTTATCCTACAAACACGCACACACACGCACACACACACACAGACTTATTATAACATTTCTTTGTTAATGGTATGGCGCTGGTTTGAGCGTGGGTCAAGGTCCTGTACAGTGAACCTGGTGTGTGTGTGTGTGTGTGTCTGTGTGAGTGTTACCTGTTCCTGCAGCGTCGTAGGAACCGCATGATTTTCCTGGCGGCCTGGTCCTGCTTCTTAGTGAGGAACGACCCCCTTAACACAAGACGACATTCATGGACAAATGAATGTCAATTCATTTGTTATTTGGTCAATCTATTGAAACCTGTTATTTTGTCAACTTATTGAAACCTCCAGCATATCCCATCACACCAAGCCGTGACTCCAACGTGCCCCAACGTATAGAACCGCAAGTTTTGTGCATCGGTTCACCTTAGTGTGTATAAATAGAGATGCAGTAGTGACTTGGGCACCAGCTGAGGTGGTACTGCTGGATGGGGACAGTATAGATGTGTGTGTGTGTGTGTATATAATGGATAAATAAATCTGTCTATATATAGCAGTAGTTACTTGAGGCGGGGGTTGTGTGGTCCTTGTTTATCTATATATAGCAGTAGTTACTTGAGGCGGGGGTTGTTTGGTCCTTGTTTATCTATATATAGCAGTAGTTACTTGAGGCGGGGGTTGTGTGGTCCTTGTTTATCTATATATAGCAGTAGTTACTTGAGGCGGGGGTTGTTTGGTCCTTGTTTATCTATATATAGCAGTAGTTACTTGAGGCGGGGGTTGTGTGGTCCTTGTTTAAGGCGTTCATACTCCTTGTAGCTGCGGTAGTACTGCTGGATGAGGACGGCTGCCCTGCGACTCTGCTGGAAGCGTTTCTGCTCGTAGTACGACCGGAACTTGGACTGAATGAGGATGGCGGCCTGGGTCATCTTCTTATACAGAGCGTACTGGGGAGATACACACCAGGACTCATAAATACTCACCAGGACTCATTGATACTCACTACTACGTGCTGATACACTTATACTTACTGATATGTAGTGATGCATACATATAAACAAAGACTTCATCACTTATTCACATACTAATGTTCATCCACACACACACACACACACACACACACACACACACACACACACACACACACACACACACACACACACACACACACACACACACACACACACACACACACACACACACACACACACACACACACACACACACACACTAATACACACAAATACTTACTAATACTAACTTACAGCAATACTCATTTATACACACAAGGGGGTGGCATTGAATCTTCGACAATTCAAATCTTCGACAGAAGAACATTCAGTCTACGTTATCTTTAACAGTGTAATATTATTATAATATTAGTCTGTAAAATTTTTTGTGTCTTTTTTTTTTGTGTTTTTTGTTGTGTCTAACAGTGTTAAAAACTCTGAATTACCTCAGCATTACTTGGCTTCTAGGAGGAAAGTCTATGTAAAATTAAATTTTGTGGGTTAGGTTTAGACCCTTCTTGTGTGTGTTATGTTTCTCTTTCAATAAATGTCCTTATTGTTTGTTTTACAACCCCTTTGTGTAAAGGCAGTGGCACCAAGCAACCATTCAATTGTTGACATGTAGCACATTCTTGACCATCGATCCGATTATATACGTCAAACTATGTGAAAAGCAGCGGTCGTATCGTACCGCTCAGGCCCGTGTGCTCAGCGGCGCATTTTTTCTAGACACTGAAACTAATCATTCACATGCACTCTAAATTAGTAATTCAAACACTCCTTTCAGTGTTATTATGGATGGGGGATTTGATTGGATCATGGTAATACAGTGCCTAATCAGACAGAACGGAGCTATCTCCACCCCCCAAGAGACCGGCCACTCTCTTGGGGATTTCATTTATTTAAATCATTGTTTGATTTCATCAATGTTATATCTATTTAATTCCTGTACATAATTGTATAATTAGTCTATATTATAGTTTATTAGTGGGGTAGCAGCCTGTATGTTCTGTTATTTTCTGTCTGAATGCTGCGGAAATGAACGCACATTGTGGTCATTTTGCGTCCTAATTAGTTGGTACAGGCAGTCAGAAGCTCCGCTGCGGACTGCATTGGGAAACCTTGATCAGCCAATTGATTATCTTCAAGCAATAAACCATGCAAAAGTCGCTTCATTGAGCCAAATATAGAAAAAAAAGATGTCACATATGATTTGACAATAGGTCTGGCCTGAGAAATCTGATTTGACTAGTCGATTGGTCAAGGACACCCCTATTCACACACATGGATAGACACCAACACACCGTAATACACAATAATACGCACCAACATACAGACGTCAACACATACACCAGCAGAGTCCAACACATGTTCAACCATTTACCTTCAATGCTATCCATGTTAGCTAGAAAGATAGACACATAGACAAAAAGAGAGAGAGGGGCAGAGAGAGTGGCAGAGAGAGAGAGTGGCAGAGAGAGAGAGTGGCAGAGACAGAGAGAGTCAGAGAGAGAGAGGCAGAGAGAGAGAGGCAGAGAGAGAGAGAGGCAGAGAGAGAGAGGCAGAGAGAGCGAGAGAGAGAGAGAGATACAGAGTGGCAGAGAGAGTATACAGATAGAATTGAATAGTTGACAAAAGAAAAACATGTTAGTACTTGCGCACCCCAGAGAGACACACACACAAACACACACTCGCGCACACACACAAACACACACACACACCTGCTTATATTTCCTGTAGCATCTCTGTATAACAGCGGCGGCCATGTCCTGCTGCTCCTTTAACCTCCGACCCTGAATACAAATATATGTATTGTATTCAGATGATATACTATAGCAGAAGTAATAATCTATAGAGGATATAAAAGTATAGATTATATAGTAGTGAATGTGACATAGCAATGAAGAGATGATATGGTGATGCATAATGGTGATATCATGTATATAGCTGATAAAGAAATGTATATAGTTGATATAATTTGTATAGATTACACTCGATATATATATAGAAGATATAGGTATGTATATAGAAGATAAAGTAATGTATACAGGTTATATATATTGCTGAAATAACAATATATAGATGATAATGTATATAGATGATATAATGTGTACAGATTACATTACAATGTATATAGATTATATAATGTGTAATAAATGATAATGTATTTAGATGATATAATGTGTATAGATTATATTACAATGTGTATATAGATGATATAATATGTATCGATTACATTAAAATGTACATATATAATATAATGTGGACAGATTACATTACTATGTGTAACGGTGATCTATATGTATGACTATGTATATATTATTGACCTTGTAGCGCCGGAAGGCGGTCTGGATGATTCTGGCCGCCTCGTACAGCTCTCTTTGCTCGCTGTCACTCAGAGTCAACAGAGCAAAGTCCCTCTCCATCCTCCCATTGGTCGAGGCATTGAGGAACTCCGCCCACGTGGCCGAGGAGGGCGGCCGTAACCTCTGAAGGGCCAGGGTGCTGAAGGGAGAGGGGGGGCACACACGCCTACGCACACACACACACACACGCACACGCACACGCACACGCACACTAAGTAATTTATAATGTCCAAATTTAAACCTTTTCTGATGAATAAAATAAACAATATTGGTCGACAGTTATGAAATAATAGCCTAGTCTTCCTCTAAAAAGTACACATAATTAAGACTTCCCATTGGACGAGGATAACCCAAAACAAAATGGTTCTTAGAGCATGAATAGGATGGCCTTGCCTCCCCCACAGCGTACCTGGGCGGGGGCGTTTCCATGGTTGCCAGGTAGGTCGCCAGCCAGGGGTCTGGGGGGGGGGTGAGGGGTGACTCCGCCCCCCTGGCGAAATCCTCCCGTTTGATTCGCTCCGGGGTCGCCTCGACGATCTGCTCCGCCAGCAGTGACATGTCCACCTGTGGACGGGTTCAAACCGTATGCCCCCCAGTTACCATGGAAACCAAGCTATTCAAACCGCGTCCACCCGTTACCATGGCCACAAGCGTATTCAAAACACTTCAACCCGTCACAGTCCACCTGTTACAGTCGGATACAGGTACCTTAACAAACGGGCAGTTCATATAAAATCCAAAACTTGAATATTATAAGTGTATACAGTATATTCATAGTGTGCACAGTGTTGGCATGCTGGGTATAATGTGAAGTGTGCAACTTGTGTGAACATAGCTATAGGGTATAAAGTGTGTATATGGTGTGTGTGTGTGTGTGTGTGTGTGTGTGTGTGTGTGTGTGTGTGTGTGTGTGTAAATGGTGTGTACCTGCAGTAGCTCCTTGGTCAGCTCCTCTTCCTCCTCTTCCTCGTCGTGGTTCTCAGGGTCCACGCTGTTGTTCAGGGGGCTGTCCTCCAGGGGAGACGGGGACAAACTGCTCTCGTAGTCCATCATTACCGTAGGATTCAAACCTGAGACCCAACAGTACCATGACTATCACCACATCACTATTACCTACTGTTGCTATTGACACATCACTATTACCTAACCGTAACAGAATACTACAAGGTACTATTACTATTAACACATTAATATAACAACCTGACTTCCTCCGACAGTTACCTACTGACACTCACAACCAAGATGGCTGCCAACGATGTGGCACTGATAACGGCCCTTGGAAATCTTAAATATTTTTGAGAATTGGTCAAGCCGTTTCAGGCTACACATACAGTACTGTAGTGTGTACATCCCACAGCATAGAGAAATACATGGTATAGTATAGTAAAGGGGCAGCAGTACGGTATTGTCTCGCTAGAAGCCTCTTACACTGTGACTGCTGCGCTGCGTTGGCCCACAGCTGGCTGGGGGGGAGGAGGAAGGAGAGAGGCTGGGAGGGGGGAGGAGTAGGAGGGGAGAGAGAGGGAGGGGACAGGGGGGAGAGAGAACTGAGAGGGGGGAGGAGAGGGAGGGGAGAGCGGGGAGAGAGACGTGAGGGGAGAGGGGGGAGAGAGACTGGGAGGGGAGGGGAGAGGGAGGGGAGAGGGGGGAGAAAGAGGGGGAGGAGGTGTCCATGGGGGTGGGGGCACTGGAGTAGGCGGAGCTCGGAGACGGGGAGGCGGGGTCAGCAGGAGAAGCCAGGCTACTGGCTGAGCTCAGACCTGGGGCGGGGCAAAGGATCAAAACAAACATCAGACAAACAGCAACCAAGCCTGTTCTTCTAAACAAAAATATCCAATATATGTTAAAGGTGCCGTACAACGCCAATATGTGTGTGTGTGTGTGTGTGTGTGTGTGTGTGTGTGTGTGTGTGTGTGTGTGTGTGTGTGTGTGTGTGTGTGTGTGTGTGTGTGTGTGTGTGTGTGTGCGTGTGCGTGTGCGCGTGTGCGTGAGAGAGAGACCTGTGTCTGGACTGGTGGAGAGGGGGGACAGGGGGAGCTGGGTGTGCAGGTCCTCCAGGGAGGTGGCGAGGCGCGTGTGGCCGCGGGACCTCGCCACCGCCAGGGGGAGGCGACCCAGCGAGTCGGGGCGCCCCAGGGCGGTGCTGTCCCAGCGGTACAGCACCTCCGCCGCGCCCTGGTGACCCAGAGCACAGGCCCACATCTACACAGACAGACGGGGACGGGCACACACACACGCACGGCCCACACACACAGACAGACGGGGACGGGCACACACACACGCACGCGCACACACACACGCACACACACGCACACGCACACACACACACACACGCACACACGCAGATTTTAGTTAAGTTAGAGAACATAGAGAATGACGAGAGTGACAGAAAAAGAGAGAAAGACTGAGAAACAGAGACAGCAGGTTGAGAGAGAGAGACACCCAGAAACAGAGGAAGGAGAAAGAGAGACAGTAGGTGGAGGGAGAGACACAGAGCAGCAGAGGTGAAAGAAAGACAGGAGACAGACGGGCTGGTACCAGAGGGGTGCAGGAGAAGTGGTCTACGTTCAGAGGGTCGACCTCCTCCTCCAGGTCTAGACTGTCCCTGTTGACACTCCTATGCAAACACAAACACGCACACAGTTAACACTCCTACATACACACACACAGTGAAACAAATACAAGTGTGTGTGAGTGGGTGAGTGAGTGAGTGAGTGAGTGAGTGAGTGAGTGGAGTGAGTGAGTGAGTGAGTGAGTGGGTGAGTGAGTGAGTGAGTGAGTGAGTGAGTGAGTGAGTGAATGAGTGAGTGAGTGGGTGAGTGGGTGAGTGAGTGGGTGAGTGAGTGGGTGAGTGCACCTCCAGCAGATCAGCGTGTGGATCAGGTGTGTGTATCCCTGGGCGGCGGCCAGGTGAAGGAGGGTCATCCCTCGGTGACGGACAGAATGATGAAGTCTCTCTCCTCCTCCACCCATTCTCATCATCTGTTCACACACTGTGACCAGACGCCTCTCGAAGCCCTGACACACACACACACACACACACACACACACACACACACACACACACACACACACACACACACACACACACACACACACACACACACACACACACACACACACACACACACACAAAGGTTACTGAGTGCGCTAGTGAGATTGTCTCTCCCCAGAAGTTCTGCCTTCACAAAGTAGGACCGCTGGATCCAAGATGGCGGCCACCCTGGCCTAAGGAGCAGGGAGGCCGCTGACGGGTGTTACGAGGGGAGGTACCTGGCTCTGCTCTTGTGTACTGAGCTGCCTCTGGTGCTGGGGGTGCTGCTGGTCGCGGGAGGCCATCTGAGCCATGCGTCGCTCCATGTGCTCCAGCCTCTCCAGGATGGACATCCTAAACTGGTTGTCTGAGGACCAGAGAGAAGCCAAGATGAGGCATCCTTAACACTGGCACATCTGTCCGCTTATGGATAGCAAGCTTAAGTTATGTCTAGGTAGCTTAATGTCTATGGTTAGTTGGCTTATTATGGTTAGTTAGCCTAATGTCTCTAGTTAGTTTGCTGTTCATGGTTAGTTAGCCTTAGGCCGCGGCTACACCAGACGCGGAAATTTTGCTTTGCGGACGCGGTATGAACGCAGCAGAATTCGAAACCGTTGAAAGCAATGAGAGTGGCTACACCAGACGCTGAAACTGAACGTACCGCGCCGACATTTCCGCGTGGAAAATTAAGACATAGACTGGTTTCTATTTTTATTATCCGAGACGCTGACTTGAAACTGAACACTAGCCGCGCCGACATTTCTCGCGTGGGAAAATTAAGACATAGACTGGTTTCTATTTTTATTATTTTCCGCGAGGTTTGCGTGGGCCTTTTAACATAGAGTATGGTAATAAATCAATGAAATGTAATGAAAATCATTATATTTTGCTGTGAACAATGAGGGAATCAATAAATCTGATTATTTCCCAAACCCTCGAGAGCTGTTACTATGGAGATTTAACGTTTTTAACGATTAAAACATTACTTTTCTGTTTGAGGACGAGTGTATAAGATAGATAGTATACGTAGACAGTGTAAGTATATAGATAGCAAGTAGGCCTCGATAGTTGATAGTTCAAGAATGGATGATTATTTATTAATTCATGAAGTTGAAAAACGAGTACAGCTTTACGACCACAGTGACCCGAAATATAAGGATAAACGTCAAAGAGATGCCGGATGGAGAGCTGTTTCGGAGGCAGTTGGCATAACTGGTGAGTAACTTCTACATTATACTTCTATACTATAAGCAGTTATTGAACTGGAACCGTTTCACAATAACGATGGATCTTCGCTCGTACGATCATTCTCCCGATGGGTCTTGCGATCTTGGTTTATAAAATATATAAACACAAGAGATCATAAAGGATAAAGGAGCCAATTTTTAACGCGTCCAGTGTAGCCGGTTAATTTAAAATTTCCGCTTGGTGAACGTTCTATTTCCGCACGAGTGAATTTCCGCGTCTGGTGTAGCCGTAGCGTTATGTCTATGGTTAGTTTGCTGTTCATGGTTAGTTAGCCTCATGTCTCTGGTTATCTTGCTGTTCATGGTTAGTTAGCCTAAAGTCTCTGGTTAGTTTGCTGTTCATCGTTAGTTAGCCTCATGTCTCTGGTTATCTTGCTGTTCATGGTTAGTTAGCCTAAAGTCTCTGGTTAGTTAGCTGTTTCTGGTGGGTAGCCTCATGTCTACGTGAAGGTTCCAGGTATGGTTAGTTAGCCTAAAGTCTCTGGTTAGTTAGCTGTTTCTGGTGAGTAGCCTCATGTCTACGTGAAGGTTCCAGGTGGCTGGAGGCTCACCGTCCAGGGACAGCCAGTCCAGCTGGGAGCTGGGCAGAGAGGTGGTGTTCCGGGCCCGGTACTCAAACAGCACTGACGAGGAGACGGCGCCTCCAGACTCCACCACCTGAAGACACACCAGACCAGCCTCATGGGCTGGGACAGGGTCACTACACCGACCCTAGTGGTACAATACCAGTACTACACTCCTCTGGTGGTATAAAACAGGGTCACTACCCGACCCTAGTGGTGCAATACCAGTACTACACTCCTCTGGTGGTATAAAACAGGGTCACTACACCGACCCTAGTGGTGCAATACCAGTACTACACTTCTCTAGTGGTATAAAAGAGGGTCACTACCCGACCCTAGTGGTACAATACCAGTACTACACGCCTCTCGTGGTATAAAAGAGGGTCACTACACTGACCCTAGTGGTACAATACAAGTACTACACCACGGACACCAGCAGTACTACAGTATTACAAATCCTATAGTAGGGTATAGTGAGTACCTATACCACTTACACCAGCAGTACTACGACACTACAAAATCCTTTAGTAGGGTATAGTGCGTACCTACACCACTTACACCAGCAGTACTATGACACTACACATCCTATAGTAGGGTACAGTGTGTACCTTCACCACTTACACCAGCAGTACTACGACACTACACATCCTATAGTAGGGTACAGTGCGTACCTACACCACTTACACCAGCAGTACTACGACACTACACATCCTATATGGTACAGTGCGTACCTGGGCAGTAGCAGCGCAGTACTCCCGGTTGGATCAGGGAGGCCGGGACAGAGCTCTGGTCGAACAGACAGGAGTAACGTCCACTCAGGTCCCCCCAGGGCCCGGTGATCAGCACCTTCACACCCCCCTGCGTATGCACGCACGCACGCACGCACGCACGCACGCACGCACGCACGCACGCACGCACACACACACACACACACACACACACACACACACACACACACACACACACACACACACACACACACACACACACACACACACACACACACACAACTAGATGTAAGGAATGAACAACCGTGGGCTGTTCGTTCACAATAATGTACTTTGTAATATATATAAATAGAAAAAAAAATCTCTGGTTGGACCAATTGGAATCAAGGATTTAACGAAACGGTGGCACACACACACACACACACACACACACACACACACACACACACACACACACACACACACACACACACACACACACACACACACACACACACACACACACACACACACACACACACACACACACACCAGTCTGCACTACAGCACTACACTAGTTAGTATTGTAGTAGTACTGTGGTAGTACTGTAGTGGTACTGGAGTACTCTACCTCTGGGTAGGACCAGTCTGGGGAGAAGTCTGTGATGACAGCCAGGCGTGAGGAGGAGGAGGACGAGGAGGAGGAGGAAGAAGAGGAGGACGAGGAGGGAAGGAGGGGAAAGGACAGAAACGATGAGGAGGGGGATGGTTGGGGGGGCACCATGTAGCGGACCCCCGAGGGGAAGACTCCTGGGGGAGCGGGTCCGGGGGCGGGGCCAGGGCTAGGCGGCGGGGCCACCCCTGTGATGAGCTCCGAGATGAGGTCGGGGAACTGGCTGTCAAACGACAGCTCTAGCTCCTCCCCTGCGCCCTGCTCCTCCTCTTCTGTGGCCGAGTGCGTATCCATGGGCGTGTCCTCACAGTCCAACACCCGGCCCTTCTCCTCCTTCACTTGAACTGGGTTGCTACTGCTAGCATGTGGGCTAGCCATGGTTTGGGGGTTAGCCAGGCTAGGGCAAGAATGAGGGCTTATCATGGTTTGTGGGTTAGCCAAGCGAGCGCTAGCGTAGGGGCTGTCCATGGTTTGGGGGTTAGCAAGGCTTGTGTTAGCATAGGGGCTGTCCATGGTTTGGGGGTTAGCAAGGCTTGTGTTAGCATAGGGGCTGCCCATGGTTTGGGGATTAGCAAGACCAGTGTTAGCATGGGGGCTTATCATAGTTTGGGGTATTACATGTGGGCGAAGCAGGGTTTGTGGGTTAGCAAGGCCAGGGCTAGCATGGGGAATAACCATGGTTTGGGGATTAGCATGCAGGCTAGCCTGACTTGGAGAATTGGCTCCACGCTCTCTAGTCTCTTCCCTCTCCATCGCCCTCTCCTGGCCGTGGAGAAGATGCTGATTGGTCGCTGGAGAAGGGGGCAGGGTCATCTGAGAAGGAGGCGTGACTATTGGTGCCGTTGCCAAGGAGGAGGAACAAAGGTCCCTGGTTGGCTGTGTCTGATTGGCCACCGAGAGCTGAGTGGGCGGGCCATGTCCATTCTGACCCAGTGGTGGATCAGTGATGCTTTGGAGCGGTTGCCGTTGTGCTGAGCCCGTGGAGGCGTGGCTTGGCTGAATGACAGGTACACTCATTAGAACACGGACTAGTGGGGAAAGCAATTCATAGACACTCGGGGTAAACCGGCTCACAAAACTCATCGTTTGGTTACGCTATGAATATGCTATGCTGGAAAATATGAGATGGCAATGGCAAATCGAAGTAACATAACATTGCCCTGGACAGAATAGGAACAGGTGAAATAATAGTAGTCTCTCAAAGTGTGACTGGGCTTTTTGTGTCCCAGTCTGCCATCACGAAATGAGCAGTAACAGTCCCATCCTGTATGCAGGAACAGCCACACATGTCTCGATTTACAAATACACTTTACATTACACATCTGTCATAATGAAATTATATATGATCCAATATGACGCTGTGATTGCTTGGTTGCAATCTTGCAACACAACATCATTTGCCTCGAGCATTGAGCTGCTTCTTTCTTTCTGTGGTAACATTGTGCTGCCTGAATTTGGGTCGTTTATTTTGCTCAAGGGAAATGCTTCAAAGTGATATCGTGTTTTCAAAAGTGCAACCGAGCAAATAATATCGGAGGTTGTGCTAGAGATATTAGGATGCATCTATGTCTAATTGCAAAGGTGTCTGTATGGCGCCTGTATGTATAATCCCACATATAAATAAATATCCACACATCCCAAACTGTACAATAGAACACCATACACTGAACTACAGTAGACTATGGATACGCATGTTAGAATGAAGCGGGTCATACCAGTACCTGGAGGAGTGGGAGGGTGTCCTCCTCCGGGCAAGGGGTCAGCTCCACGCAGAACGGGAGGAGGGGGGGGGGAGGAGGAGAGACCTGGGAGGGGGAGAGGGGGAGAGAGAGGGCAGGATCCCTGTCCCCGTCTCTCCTATCCGCTTCGGCCGGGGAGGGGGAGGAGAGGGAGAGGGGAGGGGAGGAAGGGGGTGTGGAAGGGGTGAGGGAGGAGGCGGGCCCGCCGTAGGTCTGACCCTGCTTGGGGAAGTTGAGGAACGCGTCGGGGTCGAAGGGAGGAGGGGCCGGGGATGGGGTGGGGGAGGGGGTGAGGAGCAGACCTCCAATCACAGGAGAGGGTAGGAGTGTGAGAGAGAGGCTGGAGGCGGGGGGGGGGGGAGGGGAGGGAGGGGGGCCGCACCCCTTCCCAGAGAGGGCTGCAGCCGCCACCGCCGTCGTTGTTGTTGGTGTTGCCATGACGATAACGGCGTTCTGAGGCAGCGCCATGGTCGTCACCCCGTTGTGCTGCTCGCCATAGAAATGGTTGCTTACGGCAACGGTCGCCGTTGAGAGCCGAGGTGGGGGTGGGGAGGAGCTGCCAACAAAACAAAGCCAAGGTCACCACGACGACAGCCACACCAAGAATCTCTGTGTAGCTCTAGTAGGGTAGTTGTAGTTCTGTGTAGCTGTAGCATGGTAGTTGTAGTTCTGTGTAGCTGTAGCATGGTAGTTGTAGTTCTGTGTAGCTGTAGCATGGTAGTTGTAGTTCTGTGTAGCTGTAGCATGGTAGTTGTAGTTCTGTGTAGCTGTAGCATGGTAGTTGTAGTTCTGTGTAGCTTGTAGCATGGTAGTTGTTAGCTCTGTGTAGCTGTAGCATGGTAGTTGTAATTCTGTGTAGCTGTAGCATGGTTTGTTGTATGTTCTGTGTAGCTGTAGCATGGTTGTTGTAGTTCTGTGTAGCTGTAGCATGGTAGTTGTAGTTCTGTGTAGCTGTAGCATGGTAGTTGTATTTCTTTGTAGCTGTAGCATGTAGTTGTAGTTCTGTGTAGCTGTAGCATGGTAGTTGTAGTTCTGTGTAGCTGTAGCATGGTAGTTGTAGTTCTGTGTAGCTGTAGCATGGTAGTTGTAGTTCTGTGTAGCTGTAGCATGGTATAGTTGTAGTTCTGTGTAGCTGTAGCATGGTAGTTGTAGTTCTGTGTAGCTGTAAACATGGTAGTTGTAGTTCTGTGTGTAGCTGTAGCATGGTATGGTAGTTGTAGTTCTGTGTAGCTGTAGCATGGTAGTTGTGTAGTTCTGTGTAGCTGTAGCATGGTAGTTGTAGTTCTGTGTAGCTGTAGCATGGTAGTTGTAGTTCTGTGTAGCTGTAGCATGGTAGTTGTAGTTCTGTGTAGCTGTAGCATGGTAGTTGTAGTTCTGTGTAGCTGTAGCATGGTAGTTGTAGTTCTGTGTAGCTGTAGCATGGTAGTTGTAGTTCTGTGTAGCTGTAGCATGGTAGTTGTAGTTCTGTGTAGCTGTAGCATGGTAGTTGTAGTTCTGTGTAGCTGTAGCATGGTAGTTGTAGTTCTGTGTAGCTGTAGCATGGTAGTTGTAGTTCTGTGTAGCAGTAGTATGGTAGTTATAGTTCTGTGTAGCTGTAGTATGGTTGTTGTACTTCTTTACGTCTAGGGGTTACCGGGTACAGGTTACAGTATGTGTGCATGTGTGACTGACCTGGAGGGGGGGGATGAGGTCCGAGGTATCTCATTGGTCGGTCGGGGGCTGCGCTGGATCTGCAAGTGGGGGGGTCTGTTCTCGCCCCCTCCACCATCGCCGGACTCAGAAGGGAGGGGGGACGGGGGGAGTTTGGGGGAGATGATGCGATGCTTGGTGCTGTTACATCGATGGGGGATCTCAGCCCCCCCAGGGGACACTAGAGAGAGAGAGAGAGAGAGAGAGAGAGAGAGAGAGAGAGAGAGAGAGAGAGAGAGAGAGAGAGAGAGAGAGAGAGAGAGAGAGAGAGAGAGAGAGAGAGAGGAGAGAGAGAGAGAGAGAGAGAGAGAGAGAGAGAGAGAGAGAGAGAGAGAGGAGAGGGAGAAAGAGATGGAGAGAAAGAGGGAGAAAGAGTTAGAGAGAGGCATAGAGAGCGGGAGAAAAAGAGGGGGAATAAAAGGGAGATATACTCAGTATTGGCCATTTGTATGTGTGTGTTACCAGAGGGGTGTGATGACAGAGACGTGAGTAAGTGAGTACGTGTGCATGTGCATGTTCCTTGTGAGTGCATGGGAGTGTCTGTGCGCTACCCGTGGTGTTGGTACAGAGACAGCTGTGTGTTCGGGGCTGTGGTTTGGTCTGCTGGCGGTCCAGGATGTGTTGGACCAGCTGCTCCACACTCAGGTCCACGGAGGCGCCCACATGGGAGCCCAGCGTCCACTTCATGCTGTGGACTGGACACAGGGTGAGCCGAGGTGTGCGGAGGGGGTTGGCTTGGGTGACATTTACATTTAGGGGATATTGGCTGACGCTTTGAAGCAAAGCGACTTCACAACCATTCATTCACACATTCATTCACACATTCAACTATTCATTCACACATTCACACGCCGACGGCAGCGTCAACCACGCAGGGCGACAGCCAGCTCGTCAGTAGCAGATAGGATTAGGGCTCTTGCTCATGGACACCTGACACTCAGCCAGGAGGAGCCGGGGATCGGACTAGCAACCTTCCGGTTACCAGTCAACTCTGCTCTAGCCCCTGAGCTACTGCTGCCCCCGTTGCTAGGGGATGGGTGGTTGCTAGGAGACCTACACATGGGTTTCAGCTGGTTGACGAGGTCGTCTCTGCTCCAGCGCAGACTGTCATGGCGGTCCGACACCGCGCACAGCAACGGACCGCATTTCCCAGAATCCTCTAGTGATGGCACGTTAAGGTAGTGGACCAATACGATGTCTGGATTCTGTTAAGATGAAGCACGGTAAGAACTGGTTTCGTAGCGCACTCGCGTTGTTGTGCGGCAGTGCAGTAGGGTTGTAGTGTAGTAGTTCAATATGTGTAACATAAAGGTGTTACCTGCAGCAACCAGTAACATCGTCTATGGAATGTCGGCACGATGGAGGAATGGACGTAGCAACCGTAGAGACACTGTAACCATGGAAACAAACAGAGGTTGATGCATACACATGCATTTTACCAAAAAAAAGCAAGAGTTTATTATTATTTTTCATATCTCTATTTATTTTGCTAATTATTTACATCAACTCTCTAGCTGCACACAATATCATTTCTCCAGAAGACTCGAGGGTTAAGGGGAAATGTCGGACCTCTGTGCCCTGGACTTTGAGTTTCATGTGGTCTTCCCTGGTGGTTTTTCCATCCTTGCGTTTCTTCCAGCAGTAGCCATCTTTCCTGTACTTCACCTTCTTCCTGTTGTATAATATGATGCTGCCATTGGCCGGTCTGACACACACACATATATATATATATATATATACATACAAACAGAGAGGAAAGAGGAGGAGAGTTAGGTGACATTTTAGCTGTGATAACAGGGAGTTGTTTCTGAGTTCTTGACCATTGAGGATGTAGATTAAAATAACAATAAAAAACGTATATATATTAAAGAATGCACGACCATTTATCATAATCCACCTCATCTGAACCCTGCCATTTAACACTATAAAAAAAAAAAGTGAAACTCTTTAAATACATTGGATATTTCAGCCAAAGAACGGAGTATATGATGACCTTAAAGGGTAATTCCGGTGTTAAATCGATTTGGGATATGTTTTGTATAATAATGAGTTGAAACGTTCATTTTAGAGCACAAAAACCGCATATAGACGCTTTCTGCAGTTGGCTGATTTTAGCTGATTCGATCAAAACGCTATAAACTTGGAACGAAGGGGGCAGTGGTTATGGTAAAAACTAAATCGCTATTTTAAACCACTTAAAAGGCTAGAAGTAGCCCGACACTTCTTTGGTAGTATAATAAGGGTCTTAACATATACAACGACGCAATGAGGATTTTGTGTGTACAGATTGTTTATTAAAAAGGACATTTTATACACACAATACCATCAGTAGATCACCCGTCGACTCATTTTGTTTTTAAGACTCGATAAGTAGATTGACGAACACAGAGATTGTGACATCCTTCAACAACACGCAATCTCTGTGTTCGCCAATCTACTTATCGAGTCTTAAAAACAAAATGGCGTCGACGGGTGATCTACTGATGGTATTATGGTATATAAAACTGATGGTATATAAAATGTATTTTTTAGAAAACAATCTGTACAATTACATAGTTCTCAATACCCCTTTTATATGTTTAAACCCTTATTATACTACCAAAGAAGTGTCGGGCTACTTCTAGCCTTTTAAGTGGTTTAAAATGGTGATTTAGTTTTTACCATAACCACTGCCCCCTTCATTGTTCCAAGTTTATAGCGTTTTGATAGAGTCGGCTAAAAACAGCCAACTGAAGAAAGTGTCTACATGCATTTTTTGTGCTCCAACACGAACGTTTCAACTCGTTATCATACAAAACATATCCCAAATCCATTTTACAGCGGAATTACCCTTTAAAGTGCGTATTGGAAGTAAATTTTTTTTAAAATATTTATACATAACATTCTCTGAAATTGCCCTTTGAAATTGAAATGCAGGATTTTATCAGTTAAAAATATTATATCGGCAAAAATTCCAGTTTTAAAGTGCCTATTTTGAGCAAGGCTTCAAAAACCGTTGTTTTTTTATGTGATACGTCAAACGCGTCATATTACGTAGGAATTGGTAGACGCGGTCGCTGTTGCTGCCTCAGCTCTATGCGTAGTGAGTAGTTAGAATAGAATAGAATCTTTATTGTCATTGTAACATTGTAACAGTACAAGTACAACGAAATTAAGTGCAGTCCTTGTTCAGTAAAAAACATCACATTGAGGTAGTACGTATAAATAAATAAATCAATAAAAAACTATAAAAGCTAATCAACTAAGTACACTAAAAAACACATAAGACACACCCACACAAACATTCACATTTATAAATGTGCCTACACAGATGTGATACACAACACAACTATGCTCTGGTAGCAACATTTAGTGAGGTTATGGCTGTTGGATAAAAACTGTTTTGTAGTCTGTTTGTTCTGGTTTTCATGGACCTGTATCTCCTGCCTGATTGCAGTAGTTCAAACAGTTTGTGGCCGGGGTGTGATGAGTCCTGCAGGACGGATTTAGCTTTTTTAAGGCAGCGTGAGCTGTGCAGTTCATCTAGAGAGGGAAGTGGGCAGCCGGCGATTTTCTGCGCTGCCTTTATGACCCCCTGGAGCCTTTTTACCGCGGTGAGCGGTCTTGTATTCACCATATTCGGTTTTTTTTGTTTTTTTTTTTAATCGGCGAGATGAGGTTTTGTATCTGTGGGGGGTTGTTCCAACTCCGACCTTCCTGTTCCGACCATCACCGAATTTCACAGTTTCCCCGATCGGGAGAAAGGATGGAGCAGGCTTTCGAGCCTGGGTGCATTTTGTTCAGGTGAAGAGAGAGGACTTTTTTTTCGCCTCTGTCACCAAATACTCGTTCATTTGCGCGGCTCACTTTAGACCTGAGGACTATGTTTCCGGGGACATGATGGAGTTCAAGATGGGTTTTCGGAGCGAGAAAAGAGTGAGGCTGAAAGCCGGTGTGATTCCCTCAATTCATGCCGCTCCAGCCGCAGGCTCAGCCACCGGCGGCAGTGAAGATCACGGACCGGTCAGAGATTCAACGATTCGGAAACGTTACTATACTACTACTACTATATACTATATACTTACTATATACTATACGATACTGCCTTTAGGATAGGGGGAAAACAATATCGTTTCGCATTTTCCCACACAAGCACCTATCAAAATGAAATGTGAGGTTACACTTCGCTCGTTTCTTTCAGTTTTGATCGCGCGCACTTCTCTTGCTCGCCCACCCGTCCGTCCGCCCCCCCTCCATCCCTCCAGTAGTAGTTATGTGAGAGATAGTGTGGAGTTATACATCCTGTAGAATCATATATAATCAAGTACTTGCAAAGTTATGCCTGTTAAATATTGAAACGTGGCCATCATTTGCTGTCATTAGCTAATATTAACTCAAGCTAATGACAGTTACTCACCAAGACACCTGCCCAATTCTCCACTGATTCTCCTGACACCACAACTCCATCTCCCTCCTATTGCCATGGTGTCTCCTCCTATTAGGTGGTTGCTGTTCTCCCTCACGGCTAGCTGGCTCAAAATTGTACGGAAGTGGTCCGAAACTGTTATCCATTGTTATGTTGCCTATGTAGTCTATGATGATTAGAACGTCCGTCTACCAATTCCTACGTCACGCTTGAAAATGAGCGTTTGAGATGCGGAAGTAAAATTGTATCACAAAAACGGCTCAAGATGCCACTTGTAGTGTAGATTTATTAATAAAAACTAAAAAATCGTGTATTCGAATTTTTTTCCTATATGATTCTTCACTGTAGTATCTAACTTCCAATACGCACTTTAACTGGGCCTTAAAGATTGAGTGTTGAATCCGTCTTTCTGACAGGCCTATTCTTTTATTGGAAATATATTTCCAATTATTTTTGAAACATGCTGCCACATTTGTGTCTCAGCTTAGTGTAATTAGTTGACAATTCGCTTTCTTGCTACGCGGTCTGATGTTAAATTCATTTAAGTGTTAATTAACGGAGCCTTAATTGATAATAAATGTGTTAAATTGGATTAAGAAGAAATTAGACCAAACTGATTGAATTTTGGAAGTTCTAAAGTTCGGTTTCGGACATTATTTGTCCAAAGGTAAAGTAGGTCATATTTGTTTCCTGATGTCATGCTTTGGTCATGTCGGGTCAAAACTGCAGGATCCAATTCAAGCACTACTGTGTGAATGTGCATGCGTGTGTGTACATTACCTGGTTTTTAAGGTGTAGGAGAGCCACTCTTCGTGTTTCTCGAAGGAAATTAGAAAAGAAGCAATTTCCTGTAGAGAAAACACAACATGAGATTAGATCAGATCTCTGTTGGCATTGGTTTAAACATATTAACTTAACGGTGCTACAGAGTACTGCAATACTACAGAGTACAGTGAACTGCAATGCTACAGCTCACTCCAGTACTTCAGTTTAATGCAGGACTACAGTAGTACAGTGTGTTACAGTACTATAGTGTACAGTAGTACTCTGGTATGAGACGTGTTCGTCAGTAACACAGTAAACTGCAGTAATATATCGTAGTACAGTACACTGGGAAGGCATTGCCCATCCACAAACACTACATCAACATCGACAGCTCTGCGGTGCCTGAAACTCGGGGACTGGGAGTGACACTGGCCGACCATCTGTCCTTTGCTATCAACATGGCTGTGACCTCCTGCTCCTGCTGATTCATTCCGTTCCTAACCCAAAAGGCCACCCAGGTTTTGGTCCAGGCTCTTGTCATGTCCCGTCTAGACTACGGCCACTCCCTTTGGTGCTGGTCTGCCTGTGTAGCATAGAGATGTTGTAGCACTAGATTGCAAGCAGAGCAACTCTTGTTTTCAGTTATATCGCTAGATATGCAGAGGTCTCTTATTTTGAAGGAGCAGAGTGGCCAAACTAACGGAAGTTCGGGAACGCATTAGCTTGCCCTCTTTCTCGTTGCTTTTTTTTGTTAAAATACGATGTAAATATATTGGTGTCACACACATTGTGAGAGTGTACACAAAATGTGTTAGCGCTATCTCTGTTCCCTGACTTTAATAAATACGCCATCCTCTACCTGGTCGTCCTAGTGTCTTCACTAAAAAAAATACACACCGGAGCAGAGTGAAACCTACTTCACCTACATTTTCCATTCCTCCTCCTTCGCCCCGTCTGTTCTATCCCAAGTCCTCCCAAACCTGCCACTCCTCTTTCAAGTCACTGGTACTTGCCTACCCAGTCAAACAGCCCAGGTCCAGCCTACATCCAGGGACACAGGTAAGAGTGTACACCTTCAGTCCCTCTGGCCTATGCTTCTACACCACTGCCAAATGGCTTGCTACTCTGCCCAATTACATGGGGCCGCATCAACACATAGTTGAATCCCGCTCTCAACAAAAATCGTCGTTTTGTTTGCTGTCCCCACTGCCGACCAAAACACGGTGCGAACAAGCTCCTCCCTAGCATCAGGACGGCTGAAACCCTGGCCACCTCTTTTCAACGCAGCAGAAAGCTCTTCTTGTTTCTACGTTGTAGCACCTTGATTAATTTTGATTTTACTCAAATGATTGGTTAACTTTTGGTTATATCTTCCGATTGCTTGAATGCACTTATTTTGCAAGTCTCTCTTTGGACGATGCGTCAGTGGATGAAGTGTAATGTCAGTAATCCCAGTAGTTGGGAAATAAGTGATGCCACTGGATAAATCCCGCCCCCCCCACCCCCCAAAAGAAACACAAACAGCCAGGTAGGTCTATATTTCTACCTGTAGAGGAGACTAAATTCAATAATAACACAGCCGCTTTTTGGCAACCCCGGGGAGAATTCAAATATCATCTTACATTGGGATTTTTCCTCACACATAGGTTTCAAATTTTAAGGAGTTTCTTACAGGATGGTGATATGGAGCTTATGGACACTTAAACCCGTAAAACAAGCGGAAGCTGTGGCGTGCGTGACATTCTCCCGTCCCCTGTGTGTGCTGTTTTGTTGTTAAGACCCCCGGAACTTAGTGATGCCTCGCCGCGGACCGGCACCTGGGGCCATTGAGCATGGCCTGGTGGTAGGCCGGCGCAGAGGATTTAGAAATAAAGTTCCTACCCCCCAAAAAAAGATAAAAACATTCTGTCTGTTTAGACTTGTCTTGTTAACAGACGATGAAAAAAGCTCATCTTAAAAACAGTAGTTTTTAACTCTTAATAGTGGTCGTCATTACTTCAGTATCCGTGTTCATTCAATTAGGCTAGTGTAGGCATATTAATGGGTTTGTGTCCTCGGTTAGCTGCATTTTAGCGGACCGTCTGGCCGGCGCCTCAGTGATATACTGCAGTAACGAGTGTTGCTATACAGTACTACAGTGTACTACAGTATATAGTGTGATCCAGAAAGTTGTACTTACAGTAAGAGGTAAGTTGGTTGAGACCGACACTTTCAGTTGTACTTTCAGTACATATTGCACTTTATACATGCAATACTTTTAACACATTTCTACAGTCACGGGGCGTACTTGAAGTTTAGACTCCAGTTCAGTGTACCATATGTGTACTCCAAGTACTGGTGTACTACATTTATACTAACAGGTATACATACAGACATCTCGTTAGAGATATTCCATCCATTGGCGTCTTTAGGCAGCTTGTGTGGAGCGAGGAATTGCATTCAGCCAGCTTTGTGAGGGACAATAGCTGCCTTCATGTTTCACCTTGAGTGTTCTGTCTAGAGAAACACCATCAGCGAACCACCTCGATGACGTCATCGCTCTGAGATACACCATGCCCTACATGTCATCCGTGAGAGAAATAACATCACTCCAATGCTATCACCTTTTGCCGATTTCTAAAGTGCACTTTAGTGGACCTATAGTGTCACCTATTTTATGCGACCAACATAGAGCCCAGCAAGCTTTTTTGGTTCGCCTATTTAGAGCGCTAAAATGGTTTCCCTAGATAGTGAGTGCTTTAATTTGGTTGCCCTTATATAGTCGAGCTAATTCTGGGTTTGCCTAGTATATGTAGCACTTATGGTTGTTTTTGCGCTATTAAGTGTGCTTATTCTGGTTTCCCTACTATGAATGTTTACTAGTTCTGTCCCTCTATGGTGCATGATATGAGGACATGAGAACAACTTCAAGCATTGTCTGCTTAACTGAGTGTTTAGTGCAGCGGTTAGAAAGTGTAAACTTGTTAAATCTTAGGTCCCACTCTAAGCCCACGAATCAAAGCGGTTACAATTTTGCTGTTGGAGATGCTCTGCCGTCGCTACAAATCCCTTTAAGTTATTTATGCATTTTATGAGCCATCAAGGTTGACATCGCAGATGTGTCCCACAACAGCATGAATAAGGTGTCCTGAATCCTCGCGCCTATATCTCTCTAGAAGGGGTACTTTATTTGGGGGCAGGGGGACAGCTCACCTTGTTTCCTGGAAACCATGCTTCTTGGCGCTCATGACGATGGATTGGGGAACATCATTCTGGCTCCTGCTTTGTTCCGCTACAGACATGACACTACACACACACAACACAGCACACACACACACACCACGACACACACACAACACACACACACACACCTGAGTCGGCACGGCACTGATGCTGGTGTTCACGCGGGATGCGTATGGTTTAGTGTTTGTTACACGTTCAATTGTCGCCCTCTCCTTGGCCTCACACGGCTGTTTAAAGGATTAGGGCAGGGCAGAGCAAACGGGGAAGAGCAGGGGACCCCAACTGGGAAATGACTGGATCTATCTCTAAATTGGAAACCAACTACGACCGACAATGTCTTCGGATCACACCGTCTCTACGTGGTTGCTTAGCAACCCCAACAGCTCTGTGTTGTTTTGGCAACGACAGCTCTTTGGTTGTGAAGTTAAGCACCATAGGTCTGTGCGGTAGCACACACACAGGTCTGTGCGGTAGCGCGCGCGCGCGCACACACACACACACACACACACACGCACACACGCACACACACACACACACACACACACACACACACACACACACCACACACACGGATTGTTCTCTGGCGAACACGTCCACGATAAGACACATATAGGATAAGACATGTTTCGAAACCGATAAGATAAAACCAGATAAAATAAAGTGATACTTTATTCTCATCTGATGACAGTTAGCTTGTGAGGCAAGCCTTAGATTAGCCTGCGAACACCTGAACAGTGAAACAGTTACCTGAGAGTGTAAAGGTCTGTAATTATAATTCCCTTATCAACCGGTTCCTTATGTTACGTCATTCTTTATGCCGGAGGATTAGCGTTTGGATTGACAGGGCACGGCTGAATTGCCCATTAAGAGTCGCAGTAGCGGATGATTAGCATGCCGTTAGCTTAGCCGAGTTTACCTTCCCGCCTTCAGCACCACCGCCCTTTCTTGACTCCTCTTCTGACGTCACCACGGGTTGGCTCCCAGATTACTGAGTCTGTAATTTTGGTTATATTTTGAATCCATTATTAATATAATTTCATCCTGACATGTAAATTATAACTCAACGTTTTTTAAAGTCTCTTGTCTTTTTTGTGTTTTCTGGATAGTTGTTTTCCAATAAACAGCAAACACTGGAGTCAAAATAATCTTAAGTCTTTGCATTATTAGCAGTATAATCTTAAAAACAGTCTTGAGTTAAACCATTCACTATATAAGTTTCTCAATTAAACCATCTATATCTGGCAATCTTCAGTTATATTCATCAATCTTAGTCTAAGAATTCAGTAAACCATCACTCATATTTTATTTAGTCTTCAGTTAAAACCATCTATTCACTATTCAGCATTTTATATCATTAGATCATCTCTTTCATGATAACCTTCAGTCACCTAAACAGTTCTTCAGTTAAAACCATCTATTCGTCTAAGTATGTATAACTATAAACTATCCAATATAAGTAGGTTCGAGAAGCATTGCTTTCACTTACAGTAAGATTACAAAAAAAACGGCAAAAAACGAATTGTATACAAATGATAGTTTATAATACATTTTTTAACAGAATATGTTTTTTAAAGCAGGGCCGTTTGAGAAACTGTTAATATTTCCGTGACATTCCTCGAGCCTTATTTGGCCTGTGGGATGGACGACAGGCTGGGCCTCCGTCCTAGCTGGCACCTCAGCCGGTAACTGGCGCGAGATGCAGTGCATACTCGCCAAACATGAAAACTGCCCACAAACATAAATTACGCATGTTATTCTTGTGTGTAGGTTTAACCAGTTATATGAAAAAAGGACACAACACAATATAGAAAGGTATTTCTAGACAAAAATTATAGTCAGTTTATTTGT
>OLKM01000962.1:35000-194183 GCA_900291075.1 Melanogrammus aeglefinus | reverse complement strand
GGATCAGGCTGACCATCAGGTGAAAATGCAATGATAGTCATGGTCCCTGTTTCATGCTATATTCAATATTATTATTAATATTCATAAGTGGCATTTATAGAAAGTGTGGAGACTGTCGCTCTCTTAGTATATAACTCTGGTGACGACAAGGAAGCCATTAATGTGTGTTATTACCTAGCTGCCACACGAAAACCAGTATATTAAAATTAAAGAAATGCAGCAGTGATTGTAATTATTTAATTTAAAATTACATACATAGTAATTTTGAATAGATATGTGTCAACAGCAATGCTGAGATATGCATAAATAATGGGCGAAATGGTTGTTGCTGGATGTAATCATAAAATCCAGTCATGCATTCCTGCAACAGTATATAAGTATGATGCCTGTTGGCTGCAGCTACTTCCCTGAGTGACAGTTTAGCTGTTAGGCGGGTAACGGAACGTGGCGAGACCCAAGCCGCAGACATCAGGGCAAGAGACGGGTAAAGGGAACGGGTTTATTTGGAAGGTAGCAAGCGTCACGTCAGTGCGGGAGTCGGGACTCAGGAGGTGCGTCAGAAAGGCGGAGACGTCGGAACAGGAGGGACGTCAGAACAGTGCGGGGGATCAGGAACCGAAGGAGGAACGTCAGACACAGGACGAATCAGGAACTAGGAGGGACGTCAGACAGGCGGGAAATCAAGGAACCATGGAGGAACGTACAGAACAGCGGGGGATCCAGGAACCCAGGAGGGGAGTCCGACAGAGACCAGGGCGTATCGATAGCAGTAGGTTCACATGCAGGGCGAAGCAGTGCCTGCTGATAACGTCAGCCGCTAAGGGCAGGTAGTTCGACACACCGCGGGGTACTAAGAAAGGAAGGATTATGTGTTATCCGTTGTTACGGGGACAGACTAGTAGGAAGGCTCGCAGAATAGCTGTTGGACCGATACTGACCTTGTGCAGGATAACGACGAACTGGCCGCCGGCTGAATAGGAAATCCATCCTGGCTTTATGTAGGGAACTGGTGATGACGGCGCTGATAGCACACAGTGTGGGAGGAGTAAGAAACCAACGTCTGGGCTCGCCTAAAGGTGGCCACTAGCGCCGCCTCGCGATGGTATGGATGTTCAGGAATCTCTGGTCGGACACGGCGTAGCAGGAGCGAGCTGCGTGAAACAAGTATTCCACAGCAACCCCTCTACAAACGGACGCCATCTCGGCAGGGCGGGAACAGTCCACAACCACCTAGCCAGGATATATGAATTCTACGGTGCTGAGAGTCCGGACCGACGCGTAGGCATCCAGGATATTCTCCGGGGAAGCCAAGAGCGCTCCTCGGGAACTCGCGTACCACCGCTCCAGTCGACGAGGTATCTGATGTCCCTAAGCATTGATGCCCGGCTTTAGGCGTCCGACCTACCAGGAGGCGACGGAAGCCCGTCCATCTGGCCGGATGGTTTTGTCAGATAACCGGGTGGAGTGGGGCGGGGCAGGAGGGGACCAACGGGACTGAGAGCGAGAGACGGGGGCTTGACCTGGACGATTGTGTCGGGCATGGAAGGTGGGATGTATACGGGAGGGATGGGGAGAAAGCCGGAGACGAACGGCAACAGAGGGTTGATGATAGCCCGCGCGGAACTCAAAGGGTCAAAGAGACACCCGGTGGGGAGACTTTTAAGGGAAAGCATTCCTTCAAAAGGAGAGAGCATTCCCCGAAGCCAAACGCTTGGCCGGCCGGACGCTAGCAGGGGTGCAGGTAGGCGGCGCTATTGGCCTGGGTAGGTGGAGCGGAAGAGATTCGGGGACACGCGGAGACCAGGACGCAGAGCGCGTCGTTAACGCTTCGACAAGTCACCGATCCCGGCACCATGCGCATGTGGGCCTGGACGGACGGGACTGAAATCTCCTCCTCTAGCTCGGGGAACAGGGCTGGTTGATAACCAAGCGAGGCCATGAACGGGGATAAACCGGAGGACGCGTTGACCAGCGTGTTGTGGGCGTACTCGACCCAGGGGAGCTGAGAGTTCCAGGATGAGGGGTTAGCGTGAGAGATACAGCGGAGAGCTGCCTCCATCTCCTGGTTGACCCGCTCTGACTGTCCGTTGGACTGGGGGTGGAATCCGGAGGAAAGGCTGGGTGTGGCCCCTAGCGCAGCGCAAAACGCGCGCCACACCTGAGAGGTGAACTGAGGACCCCTGTCCGAGACGATGTCCACCGGAATGCCGTGAAGGCGGAAAACGTGCTGGACCAGAGGTCCGCCGGTCTCGCCTTGAAGAGGGGAGCTTGGGGAGCGCGATGAAGTGTGCCGCCTTGAAGAAGCGGTCTATCAAGCGGTGAAGGATGGTGGTGTTACCCTCGACGTGGGCAGACGCGGTAGAAGTCCAGGGCGATGTTGCAGACACGGTCGACTAAGGAATGGGTAAGAGGTCGCAGCAGACCGGCAGCGGGAACGAGTAAGAACGTCTTATTCCGGGGCGCAGCGTTTGCGCATGCTTGCCGCGATGAAACGCGCTGGACGTCCGCATCACAATGGACGACCAACCCAAAAACCGCCGGCGTACTGAAGTCCAGTGTGCGGGTGATTCCTTGGGTGACAGGTAAGCCTGGAGGAGTGGAGCCCAGAGCAGAACCCTGGAACCGTACGGCGTCTGGAACGAACAGCGATTCGGAGGGCCCGGTACCACACACACACTACACACGCGACCAGGGTCTGGCTTTGCTGAACTCTGTGCCCGGCGCACCGCGGACTCACTCCCAGGTAAGAGTAGGATCAGGCAAAGCGGGGGGGCAGGATGTTCTCAGGGGTCGGAACAGCGATCCTTCGGGGGAGGTGCAAGGCGGGACAGGGCATCCGGCTTCCATTCCGGGAAACCGGACGTAGGTGAAGGGAAAAATTAAATCGCCAAAGACAAGGCCCACCTGGCTGCCGGGAATTTCAGTCGCTCTTTAGCCGACTGAAGTGTACGCCAAATTGCGGTGGTTTCGGTCCATAAGGGCTGGTCTGCCCGCCTCCAGCCAAATGCGCCGACTCCTCCAACGCGAGCATTGACGGCCACGAAGCTTCGCGGTTCCCGACATCAAATAGTTTCTTCTCTGACGGAGACAACCGGCGGGAGAAGAAGGGCGGCAGGGGTGGAGCTTGTGGGTCAGAGGAGATCGCTGGAGAGGACGCGCGCCCATTCCGGTGTCAGAGCCGTCGGCCTCCAAGACACGAACACATGATAGACGCCGGGATCCAACGCTTGACACACCACGGATGGGTTGACAAGAACACGAACGCGGAGACTTCGAAAGGCTACCGACACATAGCGGATCTCCAAGCCCCTCCGGAGAGCCAACGAACAAAGGGCGTCTTAATGGGGTCACAAGGCCGTGAACGATGGTCGCACACAGCGGGACTGTGACTAATAGCCTCTCGTATAACTGCAACCCGATAAATAGTTGGGCGAACTCCCAGAACCTTACGCTGCAATCTCTGCGGGTTGGGGGGGCAGGAGCCATTCGGCCAACGCGCAGAGACCTTGGAGGGGTTTCCGGCATACTGATCTGAACCTGAACGCCGATAAGGCATTATCAATAGGTCCCAGGAAAGGAAGACGGAATGGAGCACGTGGACAGGACGCACTTCTCCCCGCCTTGACATAATAGACGAACCGGTTCTCGAGCAGTTGCTGTAGGGATCCTGCCGGACGTGGACGCCGGTGCTCCTCCACAGATCTTCGAGAAGTCAGATGTCGTCTATGTACGTCGAACACGGTAGCGGTTTCAGCAATGTCCCGGAGGACAATCGTTTGACTAGGGACGTGAAAAACAGCGGAAAGCGTTGGAAAGACCGAAGGGCATGACCCAGGGCTATTCAAAAGTGAACGCACCAAAGAGTGTGCTGACACCGCGGTCTTCCCATTCATTCCCCTACCCCCGGATGCGAACCAAATGGTAAAGTCAACACGTTGCGAAAGATCTAGTTTAGTGGAAGACCATGGCTCCGTGGAGGGGTGAACGAAGGCGGAACTAATGAAGGGGCAAGGGATACGTTGTTCTTTTTCACCGTGATGTTTATTCAACCCCGGTAGTCGATGCAGGGACGGAGTGGTGCCATCCTTCTTCCCCACAAAGAAGAAACCCTGCTCCAACCGGTGAAGAGGATGGGCGGATGATCCCCAGCAGAAAGAGATTCCCCCAATGTACTTCTCCATCGACTCACAGCTCGGCCGAGAGAGGTTGAACAGACCGACTCCCTGGGAGGGGAGCCCGGAAAGGAGGTCGATGGAGCATAGTCATAAGGGGCGGTGGGGGAGGGACAAAGGGTGGGACTTGCTAAACACCTCCCCGAGGTCGTGATATTCCTCCTCCGGGACCGGGGATAGGTTAGGGTTTGGCGTGGGGGCCCTGCTCGAGCTCTGGTGCTCGAAGGAGATGGGCGGACGCGTAGACACTGGGACAGGCAGTGGGTACTTCCAGGACATCAACGCGACTGGTTCCCCAATCGATCGCGGGGGTTGTGAGTCTTCAAGCCAGGGTAGCCCAAAAACGACCGGGTGAGAAGGGGCTGGTAATCCACGCATAGGAAATGGACTCGTGGTGATTTCCCGGAAAACGAGTAGGTCCTACCGAAACGGTAGGTGCTCCCACCCGCGTGAGTGTCCTCGCCGTCTAGTGCCCTGGTTCGTGGGGGAAGGCCAGCGGAACCGGTGTCGGATCTTCCATCGCAGGACCAACTCCCGATCAAATGAACTCTCGTCGGCCCAGAAGTCAGGAGGATGGAGAGCGGGGGGGCCCTGACCTTCCACAGGGGACTGCTTCCAGGAGGGGACGGGAGAACCGAGGGGTTACGGAGCCGGCTCGCCAGGATCCCTCGGCCTTAACTGGCAAGCCCGATCTTTTCCGAACCGAAGGACAGCCAGACCGGAGTGCCCCGAAGAAGCCAGCAGTAGAGGCAGGAACCGGAGGCGTATACGGCGTTCCCGTCTCCGCGGGGGAGAGATTGTGCGTGACCGATTCTGCATCGGCTCGGGGGAGATGTCGCTCGCTCGCCGGCGAGGTGGAGCGGAGAACGAAGCGGAAGGCCGAGGTGTTGCGTGCAGCTCGAACCCGTGCGAGACTGGGCGTGAACCTCTCTCCCTGCGGGCGTTCGCCTCCAACCGACACTCTCTGTCAGGCGCACGAAATAGTTTAGAGGGCGCATCAGACTCGTCCAGATCCGTGATTCCTCCGGAAAGCAAGCTGGTACCTATGATGGTTATCGATAGAGCGTTTTAGGAAAAAACGCACACACTGCAGGGCCTTCCCCAGTTCAGGCCGCTATATATCAGACCGAGCCAGGGTGGCGGAACTACACCACACGCAGAAGGAGGCGAACGCTGCGGGACTCACCTTGACATGGAGATTGTAGAAGGCGCTAGACGCCTCTTTCCCCGGACCGGGTGGAATCGAAACACATACCCGGCATCTTCCGCGGTAACAGGCGGAAATAGTCTCTACAGAACCCGGCAACCGCGGAACCACGTTCCACAACACGGCAGTGCAGCACCAAGCAGAGGTCCTACCGCCCTCGCAGGAACGCGATGAGGTAAGGCGTCCGTGACCCGTCCGGTGGGCGTAGGTCGCAGAGGCTGTAGTTCGAAGAACGGCAACACGAACACTGGGAGAAAAGGAAAGACGCGGCCAAGGAACCCCAAGGTCCCCCTCATAGCGTTCTGGGGCAGGAATGTACGGCATCACGGACGAAGCGATGGAACCCGGAAGCAGCGACGGATGGATCCGGCAAAGACGGCGCGCAGTGGACTGTATAGCCGCGGACCATCTCAGCGAAGGTTGGAGGTAATCTCTGCAGATTTTGCTCGTGCTGACACCAGGAGAGTTCCTTGATGGGAGATCCTATGGCGGAGTGACTCCTGTATCCGCTGGGTCCATGGTTTCGGCCAGTTTCCGTACTGTTAGGGGGTAGGAACGTGGAAGACCCAACGCCGAGCGCACACACAGGGCAGAGACGAGGTAAGGGAACGGGGAGTTTATTATGGGACAGTACGAAGCGTCAGACAGGCGGGGAGTCGGGAACCAGGAGGTGCGTCAGAACAGGCGGAGAGTACGGGAACAGGAAGGCGCACGTCAGAACAGGCGGGGATCAGGAACCAGGAGGAACGTCAGAACAGCGGGGAATCAGGAAAACAGGGAGGAACGTCGAACAGGCCGGAATTAAATCAGAACCAGGAGGACAGTAGAACAGCGCAGGGGGGGATCAGGAACCAGGAGGAGAGTCGACAGGCAGGGGGGCTTCGACTACAGGCAAGCAAGTGCGACAGCAGGCCGGTTAGTCAGGCCAGCAGGTGTTGGCGACCGGGGGTACAAGAAAGGAAGGAGAGTGTTACCACGGGGACAGACTGTAGGAAGGCTCGAGAATGCTAGTTGGACCGATACTGACTGTGCAGGAGTAAACGACGAACTGGCGCCGGCTGATAGGAAATCCCCGGCTTATGTAGGGAACTGGTGATGAGCTGATAGCACACAGGTGTGGGAGGAGAAGAACCACCGGCGCCAAGTGGCCACTAGGTGGAGGTAGTGGACCGCGTAGCAGGACGCTGCGTGACATTAGCAATGAAATGGATCACATATTTATAGCACTTGTAGACTTTAGTAGCTGTAAGGAGAAGAAGAAGGAGCCATTATACATGATCAACCTTGAGTTGACTGGTTTTAGAGGACTTTTATTCTGTGTGGTATGCTGGCCACACAACAGTGTAACGCTGAAGGTCCAGTCACCTTCGGGCCACTGTAAGTGCAAAATGTTGTGAAGGACTTAAAAACTTAAATTAATTTTGGATTATTTCAGCTTGAAATGTTAGCCTGTTGGTACCAAACGATGTTTGCCTGTGATCTAGAATGAATGTCACTAGAATGTTTAGACTTGGTTTATTTAGGTGATTTTGCATATCTTCAAACAAACTCGATTATCACTCACAAATGATGTCAACTAGCTAATAAATGTCTTTCTAAAACAATAGCTGAATGTGAGTCAATGAGCTAAGACCAAAAATGTAAAATCCCCCCCTTATTCAGGCAACAGCGGTATGTAACGAAATGACTCTCTCTTTTATGTTAGAACATATAAAAAACAAGGAACAAGAGCATTGACAATAAAGAGAGCTAAAGCTAGAGAGGAAGAGAAAATCGTATTCCCCTAACTATTTAAAATATTCCACTTTCAAAATATTTTTTTATAATCAAACTCAATGAGAGGAGGGCGAAACCGTTCACCCATTGTCTGGCACTTCAACTACTTTAGACTTCAAAATTTGGTACATTTTTAACAGTTAACCTTCATTCAAATATTTAACACCACACTTCGATCTTCAAATATATTTCAACATATATCATATCATTTATACTTTTTTCAGAATCAACAGTTGGACTCGTTGACTTCCTTCGAGGCTAAAGTGTGAGAATTCAACCCGCTGTCGCCCAAGGTGGCTATCACAAAGGCTAACCATTTTGGATGTTGCTGAGCCTACAACGTCAATATTTAACCTAGAAACACAATATTAAGCTTAAATGTTTAGTGAATTTCTCTTTTTTAGCAATTAATGACTAAACCCTGGCTACCTCAAACAGTATATAATTCATGCTGGCCTTCACGTTTCTATAAGCATTCATCGTTTTCATTAGTAATTAGCAATAGGATACATTTTCTTTTTTTTTCTTTTCTTTTTTCAGGGAGGAATTGAGAGTCTTTATGACTGTGCAACGTCTCCCTGTCATAGTTAAGGCACCAAAGTAATACAAGCTGAGGTCAAAGAGGGATGAAAGAGGGGAGGCAGACAGCACCGATGAACCAGAGGTGTCTCTGTGACTCTGACACGGTGTTGGTGTTTTGAGAAGCAGCACTGTGACATTGGCCTCTGAGATTCATTATAGGGAGGCTCTCTAAATCACAACGAACCCACAAAACAAGATATAAAGCTGTTTGCGTTGGGTGTTTGTGTGTGTGTGTGTGTGTGTGTGTGTGTGTGTGTGTGTGTGTGTGTGTGTGTGTGTGTGTGTGTGTGTGTGTGTGTGTGTGTGTGTGTGTGTGTGTGTGTGTGTGTGTGTGCGTGCGCGTGCTTATGTGCATGCTAGGTCACAGCAGGAGAATTGGCCTCCCCTCTAGTTTCGTTTGATATAATGGATTAGCATGTACTTGTTTGAAGGTGATTTCCAAATCTGCTTGGCTGCTTTTCAATAGCGTTACAGCCCGGGTGTTATTATAAATTGAAACACAGATTAAAATGATCCATGGCTTGAAAATGGAATGTGTCCGCAGTTACTCCTGTAAAATATTTTGTGAACTAAACGCAGAATAATATACAAGCACCGCCTGTAATAGGCTTTTTATAACTCTGAAACGAAAGGACCCCCGTCGATGAGAAAATCACCATAATTCTACTTCTCGAATGACTTTCGCGCTCCCTCAAATAAAATATAAGCCAGCGACCCTGTAAACCTGAAGAGTTTCTGGAGTTGAAACATTTAAAGGTCCCTCCCCTCCCCCTCTGTGACGCGTGCGCGAACCGTGTTCCTGGTCGTGTTGTTTCAGGAGAACCCGTACGTGATGCTGCGGCCCAACCACCAGGCGCTGGAGGGCAACGAGCGCTACCAGGGCTTCTGCGTGGACATGCTGAAGGAGCTGGGGGACATCCTCAAGTTCAAGTACCGCATCCGGCTGGTGGGGGACGGCCACTACGGGGTCCCCGGGGCCAACGGCACCTGGACCGGCATGGTGGGGGAGCTCATTTCCAGAGTAAGTGCGCCGCTTTCGTTTTTATATGTCAAGTCGAGGGGAAAAAAAAGAAAATGCCACCGCTCCACGAGGAAGTCGTGGTGTTGTTTGCCACTTAGAAAAACATGGTTTATTTGTTTTTATATTAAATCGATATTTTCCTCCTTGAAATAACCACGTCCGCATCTCTTAAGGCTACGGGGTAAATAATGTATACGGTGCGCTCCTGTTCATATACGGGAACATAAACAAAGCTGTTATGCGGTTTCCCTAGTCGTCAACATGAGGAACCTTTCCATCGCCAATCGACGTTATTTCCCAGAGAGTCCCGGGGCGCTGTGTTATTTAACAGCTCGTTTCCTGTTTGTTTTCTCTTCCCTCCCCGTTTTCTTTTTTTCTTTTTCCTTTTAGTCAACAACAATCTATGCGTCACGTTTCGTCGATGCTAAATCTCAGAGCTCTGTGGGCGCGCAAGGAAGCAGGAAACCAGGGAACCAGGGGGACGGGAAGGGAGAAGAGGAAGGGAGGAGGACGGGGAGGAAGGAGAGCGTATCACATATTAGCATGAGGACAAGAGGGAATCAAATGGAGCACTGCGGAGGCAAGGGGACCAATGGCGAAAACGGATGGAGCGAATATTCCTCAGTCATCTGTCTTAATTGTACGAGCTAATGGAGGGTAGAGACATTACCGATACAAAACCCAAGGAGCGGCTGCTCTCGACGACTGTCTGCCCCCCCCCCCCCCCACAACTGTATCCCCCGATCCCCCCAACCCCAACCCCACTCACCCCCTCCCTCTCGTGGAAGAAAAAGGCCTCCGTGTGATCGGGCTGACCTTCAGGAGAGCCAGGGTGCTCGTGTACACGTGTCCCTGCCAGCGGCCATTAAAAATATGGCTTGACACAGTAGTGGGTGGGAGGGCAGGCGGGGGGGGGGAATGAAGAGGGAATAGTGGCTGCGAAGAATGATATCTCATCTTGATGCCCGGTCCGTGGACGGAGGCAGTGCCTAAAGTTGGTTTGAGCGAACGTTAAAGGAGGACGCAGGAGGCCGCCTTGGCGATGATAGCGGGCTTGTTTTTGATCATTGGTGAAGGCTCCGGGGGAACGGACGGCCAGACTCAGCAGTGGAGGCAACGCAGCCGCCGCTGCGCTTTGATCCCCCGTTTTTTTGTTTTTGTGTGGTTATTATTGAAGGTTGATTGCCGAGACACACGCAGGAAATGGTTAAAGCAGCGGCGACGCAAGGCCAGCGTCCAGGCCTCGCTATACTCCCCACCCCCTGGAGGCGGTGGGGATCCAGCGCCGAGGCTTTATCTCCAAAGGGAACCGCGGAAGCACACAGCGGCGTTCGCTCACGATAATGTCACATATTGTAAAGCGTAGAAAAGACAGAAAGCCAAACTTTCCCTGCTCATGTTTTATTCCGTGGTGGTCGTATTGGGCTTGGGAAGAGGCTATGGATTTCACATTATATGAGTAAGTGAACCGGCGGCGGCGGCGGGGGGGGCGGGTGTGGTGGGGCTTGCGGTGGTGCATTATTGAATAGCTGAACTTTCTACATTGCCCTTTTTGAATTGTACTAAAAGTATAAGGCACAAGAAAAAGGAGAAGAATCTGTCCGGTAGTCAATATTAATATTCCAGCGCCGGATAAATATTTCAGATGGTTATTACGAGTCCTCTTGCGAGGGGGGACCAGTGGCTTCCTCTTTGGCGGAGGAGAGGAGAGAAAAGTGCCGACGTATTTGTTCTCCTTCCCGGGGGTCGCTCGGTGGCATCCAGCGCTCGGAAGGAGCTCAGCGAATCAGAGAATCGCACTACGGAGACGGAGCGGAGAGGAACGGGAAGGGACTGCAGGTGGGGCGGCCACTGAAGCCCCGGGCTGGACGTGGATGAAGGGGGGGGGGTGTGATGTTCATTCTGAGAGTGAGAATGTGCTGGCCAAGGTGCAGACGTTAGACCCTCAGGAAGTTGCGCTCCGATGGAAGCAGAGAGGGGTGGGGGGGGGGGGCTCTGGGAGTGTGAGCTGAGGGCCGCTTCATAAAGCTGCCAGTGTTAAATTCAAATCTCATGAATTCTTAAACGGTGGGGATAATTGAGCGTCAGGGAATAATTGATACCTCACCCTTGATGAGGAGCAAAGGGTCTGCGGTGTATCGTAAATAGTCATTGTTAAGAAAGGTTGAGTTCAGGGTCAGCTCACTGTACTTCGCTGTACACTGGATGCTCTGGACTGTGACCCAAGGGCCTACACACCTCATATTTCACTGATACTTTTTATGATCTTGATTATTGTTTTTATTTTCAATATTCCACATCACTGGTTATTTTTTCTAGCCCACGTGCTGTAGTACCAGGAGATCGTAATCATGATTATTATAATGATTGTGACCATATCTGATCCTGTACCTGTAGCCTTGCTATAATGACCTGTCCTTGGTTGAGGCTGGGAGAGACCCCGGGGGGCTAGGGCTAGGTGAAGGCTAAATGCCTCATTTTAGTCATCCATCCCACAGTTGTGTCTCAGACACCACCTGCCCTCTAAGGGCCTTTACCATGCGGCAGAACGCCAGAGATCAGTGGTGCGCAGCCCCCGTTCTGGATTTATTGCCGTATGAGTGACCCCATACATGTACCACACCACACACACACACACACACACACACACACACACACACACACACACACACACACACACACACACAGACACACACACACACACACACACACAACACACACACACACACACACACACACACACACACACACACACCACACACACACACACACAGGCACACACACACACACACACACACACACACACACACACACACACACACAGACACACAGACACACACACACACACACAACACACAGACACAAACACACAGACACACACACAGACACACCTACACAACATTTATCAATAGATACCCACACATGTCTGCACTCAGAAACCAATACACATGTAGAGAAACACAGAAAAACACAACACACACACACACACACACACACACACACACACACACACACACACACACACACACACACACACACACACACACACACACATGTCCATGATCAGCAGCACAAACACACATCCAGAACATTACAAAAATTGAAAACCTAGTTTGTATGCAGAAACACGTATGCCAGCACAAACCAGTTTAGCCTTGCTCTCTCCAAGTCTTCCTTGTAACTGAATTTTATAAATGAAACACTGTGATGACCTTCTTCAAAAAATAGCAGTCTTTGTTCAGTCAGGTGTTTTTGACTTTTACCTAGGTAAATAATAAAGATGTTGAAGGTGTGTTTGGACATATGAACTCTTAAACCATCCATCCTAACCTGTGTCCTCACATGTTGCATATTGATTTGAATGTTGTGTTTGTTTCCATGTACGCCCTTCTATCTTTTGTCTCTTTCTGAGTCTGTCTCTCTATCAGCCTGTCTGCCTCTCCATCTGTCTGCCTCTATCTGTCTGCCCCCACCACCAAGCCCCGCCTCTCTCTCTCTCTCTCTCTCTCTCTCTCTCTCTCTCTCTCTCTCTCTCTCTCTCTCTCTCCTCTCTCTCTCTCTCTCTCTCTCTCTCTCCCTCTCTCCTCCCTCTCTCTCTCTCTCTCTCTCTCTCTCTCTCTCTCTCTCTCTCTCTCTCTCTTCCTGTCCTTGTTTGTGGAGATGGATTGACAGCATTAGGATAGACCGATTGTGAGATATTGTGACTTCTGCATTGCTGCACCAGTTACCCACCCCCCCAACCCCAGCCACACACAAAAACACACACACACAAACACACACAAATGTGGATGTGTTTCTGTGTGTGCGTTTGTGTTTCCAATCCTCTTAGTTTTCCGGTAGAGGACAAAGAGCAATGTGTTGTTGCCTTCCCATCGTCGCTCCGCTGGGAGATGAAAATCCCTTGCAAATGCACTTTGTTGCCCTGTATGATTAGTGGGGAACAATCCAGTATTCGGGATACGTTGACTGTTCGCGCGAGTGTGTGTGTGTTTGTGTTTGTGTGTGTGTGTGTGTGTGTGTGTGTGTGTGTGTGTGTGTGTGTGTGTGTGTGTGTGGTGTGTGTGTGTGTGTGTGTGTGTGTGTGTGTGTGTGTGTGTGTGTGTGTGTGTGTGTGTGTGTGTGTGTGTGTGTGTGTGTGTGTTTGTGTTTCAGCGTGTGACTAGCTGCTTTGTCAAGTGATTTGTCTTCACAGTGTGCCCTTGGCCTAGCACAATGCTAGCTTTTGGGTGCTCTCTCTCTCGTCTCTCTCTCTCTCTGCTCTCTCTCTCGCTCTCTCTCTCGCTCTCTCTCTCTCTCTCGCTCTCGCTCTCGCTCTCGCTCTCTCTGTCTCTTTCTCTCTCTCTGTGGTGAAAAAGTGGTGATGAGGTACAATTATAAGATATTCAGCGACTACAAAGTATCAGGTTATGTTTAAATGTCACCTCATTTATATCTGGTGTCTTTGTAAGAAAGAGTGGATTTGCGTGAGAGACACATAGCAGAACATGTAATTACATCTCTTTTTGAGTATAATGTCAGTCCTCTCAATATTCTCAGCTTCCAATGCCCTCCTTCTTCTTCCTTCCGGTCCCTTCTTCTCTGCATGTGAATGCAGAAAGCCGACCTGGCCGTGGCCGGTCTGACCATCACGGCGGAGCGGGAAAAGGTCATCGACTTCTCCAAGCCCTTCATGACCCTTGGCATCAGCATCATGTACCGTGTCCACCTGGTGAGTTATAATCACACAACCACCACACAGACACTCCTTCCTGATGCCAAAACCGAGCCTCTGGCAGCCTGGTCGGATCAAAAGACGCACTCTCTCTAGGTTTTTGCCCTGGAGTTTACGTGGGAAGAGTTTATTTTAATCCTACTGTAAACTCTCCTCTCATCTCTAGCTTTCAGCCGCTATCCGTCCCCTCCCTCTTGATTTAATCTTCGTGTCCCTCCCTCCCTCCTCCTCCCTCCCTCCTCCCTTCTCCCTCCCTCCCTCCCTCCCTCCCTCCCTCCTCCCTCCCTCCCTCCTCCCTCCCTCCCTCCCTCCCTCCCTCTCCTCCCTCCCCTTCTCCCTCCCCCTCCCCTCCTCCCTCCCTCCCCTTCCTCCAGGTATCCCTGTTCTTCTTTCATCATTCCTTCGTCTCCTCCCCTCGTCCTCCCAGCAGTCTCCATTATCTTCTAAACTGCCCCATGCGTTTCCTATGCTTTTTCAGCATTTCGTGCTTAAATCGAATTCCTGGTCTTGACAGCACCAGATTGGCCATGGCTGTGTCCTTTTTATTATTTATTACATCATCTCTCTCTTTGATGAATGCAGGACATTCTCTTCGACAGCATGTTGCTCACAGTCCTGGACCTTCTGATTGGGTTTGACCCTCCTGTGGCGCCCCTTCTGTGGCTCAAAGGCAGGGGGCGCCAGAGAGCACTAGCAGCCAGTGGCAAAACCTCTAAGGAAAACGTGGCTCACCAATGATCTCCTTTAATTAATAGCGTCTCCTAACGTATACCCGAGGGGTGGAAGAGGCGCTCTGTGTTTAACGACGGAGGACCCGCCCATGGAACTGTACTAGCACAAGGGCTAACATAAGCAGTTAGCGTCCCGGACTCCCGGGGGGTCGTTTACTTATGGTTGACCTCCCCACCCTCCTCCCTATCCCTGCCGCTCCTGTGGAAACGCGTCCTCTTCACTCTATAGGGCTACAGGCGGGACTAATAGGTGGAGCAGCATCAGCGGCAGCGAGCTCCACCGGCAGTAGCAAGGGACCGGGGCGGGTGCCAACAGCGAGAGAAGGATCGATGGAAGGGAGCAGCAGGTGCTAAGCTAAATGGGCCCGCTGCCCTCACGGATCACCTCACAAGTGAGGAGGCTGGATTCTCGCGAGTTAGGAGGCAGGCTCCCTCACAAGCTAGGAGGCAGGCTCCCTCACAAGCTAGGAGGCAGGCTCCCTCACAAGCTAGGAGGCAGGCTCCCTCACAAGCTAGGAGGCAGGCTCCCTCACAAGCTAGGAGGCAGGCTCCCTCACAAGCTAGGAGGCAAGCGAGGAGGCGTGCTAGGGGGTAGGATGCCCCGTGGTTGTCACGACGGGGAGGGAAGTGGCTGGGCAGGTGTGGCGGGTTGACGTGGCACAATGTGCTTACTGTGGTCCCGCGAGGACAGTGCGCGGTCACGCAGCAAAATTAGCAACGTTTGGTTGTTTCTTTTATAGACCAGTTTAGAATAGTGGGATCAACTCCAACACAGAAAGTAGGGCACTTTAGAACACCGTGAACGGGGAGAGGGTGAGCCGCAAAGTCAAGCGTTCTTTCCCTCTATTGCAGCATCATCATTCTTTTTTTTGTCCCCTTTCAGACAATTTCATTGCTATTTGGCAATTGCTCAGGTCTCAGTCAAGGCTGTCGCTCAGCATGCCTCACCGATTCAGCATTGGAATCTGTGTGACTTGCCTTGTTTAGTTCTAATCCAGCAGCTATTGATTCGAGGCAGAGCTCCTTCTACAAGCAGCCCCGCTGTTTATTTCAAACTTTAAATTAAAATTTCAGTCTGATCAATAAGAAGGGCGAATGCAATGAAATACAAGGCCGCCTGCCGGGTATTAATTACCTGCAAACGCAGTCTATTTATTCCTCTCTTATCCCCCCTTTCTTCTCACTTCTCATCTCAACTCCTCCCTTATCCCCCCCCCTTCCCAATCTCTTACCTTGCATTCTGCTCTCTCATGCACTCTTTCTTTTCATTCCTTTATTTTTTCTGAGACGTGCTCTTGCATCACAAAATGAGCATAGAATTGCACATAAAGGAAAATCTATTCAGAGTTCATATCCTGAAGAACACATTGCCATCCAAAAACTTTAGCTCCAGGGGTCAAAAGGATGTTGGAACCCAATTTCTGAAATGACAGAAGTGACGTTTGTGCCGTTTTATGCGCCGTTAGATTAGCGAGTGCATGTCTATGAATGGATTGTTCAGTGGGTGCATGTATTTTTTGTGTGAGGACGAGACAGAGAGCCAGAGTGACGAGATTACAACAGCTGTTATATGGCCGTGTGTTTTCACCTTCAGGATCCTGGAAGCACTGCTGTGAATAAACAGGCTCTATTTGCAGTACCGCTCTCTCTCTCTGTGGGAGCGAATAAAAACGAACCCACAAAGGTTGCCTGTGTTATCCCAGCACACAGCAATGGGATTCCATGAATCAGTCTATGAACTAGACAAACCAAATGCAAAAAAACTGCGAAAACATTGTATAATGTTTTACATCCATTACGTCCATTTTATATCAGTGTATTGTAGCTGCGGCATTCACAATTTTTCCTGTGAGTCTGTTGGTAGCAGATTATGAGTGTGTGTCTGTGTGTGTGTGTGTGTGTGTGTGTGTGTGTGTGTGTGTGTGTGTGTGTGTGTGTGTGTGTGTGTGTGTGTGTGTGTGTGTGTGTGTGTGTGTGTGTGTGTGTGTGTGTGTGTGTGTGCCAAAGTGTGTGTCTGTGTGTGTGGTGTGCATGTGCTTGTGTGCGCGTGCACTGGTTAGTGCCTGTGTGCATGCCTGTGTGCGTCCGTGCCTGTGTGCGTGTGCACGCATGTGTGTGTGTGTGTGTGTGTGTTCCTAATTAGAAGAGGAGATAATGAGTGCTGCGCCGAAGCCACGTCAACGTCGGAAGCTGCCCTGAGGGCTGAGAGTGAGAATCAGCCTTATTGACTGCCTGGCCTCACGTGAACCCCAGCACAATATCCGCTCAAAGACAAATGTGTCCCTGTACGTGCATAAGCAATTGTGCAAAACTGCGCTGCCAGGGAAACTTGAACACCGAACCCAAGCACCTTCCAAGCACTTCCTTTCCCTTCTCTCCATCCTGTGCTCTCCCCGTGACTCTTGTTCTCAGTCTCTCATCTCTCGTTCTCGCTTTCCCCATCTCAAATCCTCTCCCTGCAGCTTTACAGACATTCGCACACATCGACGAAATGCAAACACATTAGGAAGCACGCAATTGTTTGCTGTAACATTTTTTTTTTTTGTATGAAACACAGACAAAATAATCCTGGGTAGTCACTCCTCAGACACCTCCAACTGCCATCGCAGTGCACCCATCTGCTCCCGACGCGATTATTTTCAAAAGGGAGGAAACCCTCTGTTAGGGTACGAGCGAGCGACAAGAGAAGCATTGGAGGTTGCGCGGCGGGGGGGGGGGGGGGGGGGGGGGGGGGGTTGGTCGAGGCTACGGCGAGAAAGAAGTGGAAGACATCAAAAGGGAACATGGTAAAAAGAACCAGAGGGGAAGATATGGAAGAGGGAGGCGGCGGAAAAAGACAAACGGGGAGAGGTGAGAATTGGAAAGACGACGGGTTGTCCTGGTGCGCCAGTCAGTCTGTCCGCCAGTCGGGAGTGAATTGAAGCAAGAGATCTCTCCGCGCGGGTGTGTGTGTGTGTGTGTGTGTGTGTGTGTGTGTGTGTGTGTGTGTGTGTGTGTGTGTGTGTGTGTGTGTGTGTGTGTGTGTGTGTGTGTGTGTGTGTGTGTGTGTGTGTGTGTGGGCGAGGGGGGGGACGTTGAGTGGGTGAGTGTGGTCTGAATACCAAGGAACGGCATGACTGCTTGCATCCTTGACTGGATAACTGTTCAGAGCCCCCTGAGCCACACACTAAACAACATGAATGCTGCTGATCTTTGGCTGAATCCGGCACTGCAGGGGGGTTTGTCCATCACTGCTCTAACAGGTAGTGGGCCGGGGGATTTGTTTTATAGCCAGTGTTTCGCTGTCATTACATTTGTTGAGATTGCCTCATAAAGCAGACCCCTGTGCTGAACGATGGTTCTGGGCTTCCCCCTGATCCTCCATCCGTCCGTCCGTCCGTCACATAGAGAGCCCACCTTTGGCATCTTGTTACTGTGACTCACGGCCATAAAACGGCGGCCCCGTTGCAATAAAGATCATTTAAACACACACAGAGCAGCAGATGGGACACACCGTGGAGAGCGACCAGTGAGATTCTCTTATGCTGGTGTCCATATACCAGCCAGCCACAGCACTCAGCCCTCAAAGCCTTTTCATTCATGCCAACGCGACCTTCCAACCTGACGCACTGATCATTGTCCCACCGCAAACACGGCCGTCCCATCCCTTCGCCCTCCATTCACCGGCTGCATCTGTACTAATTGCATGGAAATAAAAGATGTGCACTTTTCTTCTTTCTGCGTTTGTACTTGAGCAGTATTCACTTAGAAATTAGGTCAAGAGGCTATGTCCCGTTCTCAGCTTGTTCTCCTGTCACCTACTTATAGCGCCTCCTTGAGAGAGCCACCAGTCCCCCGCTAGTTTCTACGCCTCCTTCACCACCCCCCCCTAGAGGGCATCTGCCTGCTGCCATGACTCTTGTGCAGCTTCACGCCAAGACACGTCTCTGCCCTTCTGTAGACAGAGACGCACAGGACGCACAGACTTCTGCCGACAGACTGGGGGAAATGTGAGGCATAACATCTGGTCCATAACAAACATGTAGAGAGGTACATGCGTGTGTGTGTGTGTGTGTGTGTGTGTGTGTGTGTGTGTGTGTGTGTGTGTGTGTGTGTGTGTGTGTGTGTGTGTGTGTGTGTGTGTGTGTGTGTGTGTGTGTGTGTGTGTGTGTGTGTGTGCCTGCACATGTAGACGCTTACAATCCGGGCTCACCGTTTGAGAATAATAGTCATTATTGAGCCTCAACCTTTCCACGTCATTACATCCATTTCGGGCTACTCACAGAAACACTGTCACAATGCCCGGTGTTGTTTACACCCACACTCCATTCACTCCTCCAAAAAACCATAACACCACAATTCTTGTGAGAGAAACACATGCTTGTGTCCCAATCGAAAGCTGAGCTAACACTGATTTCGAAAAAGCTTGTACAAGGCAAGCCCTGAATGGAATATTGTGGAGTGCACAACATAGTTCAATTCTCTGGTATATTTGAATGACTGTAAGACTATTGCTATGTCAGACATGCATAAAGTAGAAGGAAGACCGCTGTTATCTATTGCAGCGGATGCTCTGCGCACATAATCTGCTGCATGCCGCATAAAGTAGAGATAACCTCTTGGCCCGAAGGCAGGCTCATCTTAAACCCTTTCTTCATTTAACTTACAGCACCTTGAGTTTCTAAAAAACTTGGGTAAGACAGTGTGTGATTCATTGTGTTCAGTGTGCAGGCAATTTATAACACAGGTACTTAAATACCTGCAGCTGTGTTGGTACACCAAAGTGCTTCTTTCTGCTTGTTTGTTCTGTTAAATTGATGTTGTTTGATGTGTTTTTATGTCCGTTATAAATTAAAGCAGAGTCTACATTTAGCAGATTATTATAAGATACTAATTAAGATATTAGTCAGTCTTTTAACCTCAGGTGCATGAGCTTCCTTCGCATTCAGTTTTCAAAACGACAGTGAAAAGCTGTATGCAATCCTCTGTGACAATCCAAGGATGCACTTATAATGTTTCAACCTGAATCAGCTGCTAACTGAGAGAATATACTGTATATTGACAGTTAAGAAGTACAACCTTCTAACTTTGAGGAGATCTCATGCTTACCTTATGAGGTTAATATTATTTTGGAATCCTGTGTGAAGAAGGGAATTATGACACCATTTCAAATTCTACATTCCACAAGACATTATATAATACAGACCTATGAAAGGTTTGCTCTGTAATATGTAGTTGTTATTGATGTAAAGTTTCTCCATCTCTCATTTCGCTCTCTCTCTCTCTCTCTCTCTCTCTCTCTCTCTCGCGCCTTCTCTCTCTCGCTGTCTCTCTGTCTTTCTGTCTCTCTTCCCATCAGATCAGCTTTTCTACTCTGCCGTCTGTTGTGTTTGGCGTGAAGGTGGCACGCTGTGTTCCGTAATGGCACCTTGGCGACAACTTAGAGAGAAGGCAGGCTTGGCCAACCATTTAGCAAAATGCTTGTTCAGCACAGAGCAGTGGCAATAGATGGCACAACACATGTCAGCACATAACACCATTGGCTCCTATGCTTTACCCTGTGTTGTCCCGGGGAGCACTGCAAGTCATTTACCGTCCTATTGGTTCTCCTGAAACGATTGGATATGCATTGCATGTCCGCAGTGCTCCAGATGGATTTTCTGATAGTTATCGTCATCTGTTTGCATAATTCCTTCGTATAATCCCAGCAGCGTTCAGATAAGCGGACCAGTTTGGATCCCGGTAATAAGGGGTCTGACGGTCGTTCAGTCCTCGTTTCACCACAGATCCTATTTTACTCACTTAGGCTAATATGGAACTTATTATAGAGCTATTCATGGCCTTTCATCTCTACATCAAGCCCATTGTGGCTTCATTTATCAGAATAAAAAGCCTGCTCATGATCATTTTGCTCATTTGCAGAAAATGGTGCTGATCTTCTTGTACACATTTCTTTTGAAATACAGACCTTGTTTCTGCATTGCAGAGTAGGATATCTTTCTGGCATATAATCATTGCTACATCAGAATTATCTTGATAAAAAGCATGCCTTTCTCTTGCTCCAAAAATTTTACCAACAACGTTCATTTTGTTTACTTAAATTAAATGTCTTTGTGTGCTATCAGCCACAGCCATTTAATTGTCTTTTGGTTTACCAAGCTACCAGCCGTGCTGCGGGACATAGTGATGTATATTTTTCCCTAATATAGATTTTTTGATAAGGCCAAATACCATAGTGCAATAATACAGATATACAACAATGGCAAACACACACACGGACAAACACACACAGTACAATCTCCTTAGTGCCTGGTTCTATTTCATCAGTAATTGGTTTCATTTAGAGGATAATGGCTGTTGGTGCAGGATAATGAAACATTAGGCATTTCCCCCTATGTCCCCACTGGCCTGCTGCCTGCCATCCCTGTTTAGGCCACTTTGTCTACACTAACCTGGGTTACGAATCCAAACATACAAATTACTGCCCTTTCCCATCCCTGCTTTCTCCTTCCAGGGCGGCATACAAACATATTAATCTCTTTCCTCTTATTCCATTCTGTGTGGACAACCAATGGTCTGTGATTTAGAGAAATAAATCAACCGTAGGCCACAGAAAAGGCAGAGCATTTGAACATCAAGGTTACAGTGTTATTTGTCCCCACTCTCCTTGGTTATTACAGGCAACCTTGTGCAGAACGCAAACACGGTCCCTCAATTGATCACGCCTTCTCCGAACACGCTTGGACTAGGGATGCTCTTCCTGCGGGGTTATATTGTGTAAGAAAGCAAAAATATAAAAAATAGCTTACATTATGGAACAACCAAGACCTTCAACACCCCCATATTCCACTCAGACAAAGTCTATCGTGCATTTGCATGCAAACTAGATTTATACGAGCATTTTCTAAATTATGTTGAGCACATTTACTCCTGTATTTTTAATTACCCCTCTTGACCATTTGCACTGTGTTAAAAAATAATATGGACTAATATAGTCCGTATATCAGCGCTTGGAGGGGGCATGCGGTCGCACGTTCAAGCGCTGTTCAGTTTTTAATTAACCTCCCTCCCTCTTCACCCAGGGAGGCGCTGTTAAACGATACCTAGCTGGATAATGAGTCCCTCTCCATCCCCACCTGTGAAAGCTGTGCCTCTCCATTTATACGAGGCTTCGCTGCAGCAGAGGTTCTACATCCACGGCGCATTCGACGTCCCCACAACACAATGTCTCGGTGTGTGAAAGCATGCTGTTGTGCGTTTCCGTGCTGCAGGGTCGCAGGCCCGGCTACTTCTCCTTCCTGGACCCCTTCTCCCCGGGGGTGTGGCTCTTCATGCTGCTGGCCTACCTCGCCGTCAGCTGCGTCCTCTTCCTGGTTGCCAGGTAGCGGCTAAGAAACGGCCACACATGCATGTGCACACACATGCATACTTACACACACAAACACACACATACACATACATGTACACACTCGCGCACATGCATTGAAACAGATGTGTAGGGATTATAAATCGAAATGTGTTCTGTACTTGGATAAACAAAGGTTAAATAACTAAAATATGAATAAAAGAAATCAGGTGTAAAGACAGGGAGATATATTTACTGAGAAGTGCAGGCGAGAGAGAAAGAGAGTGTGAGGTAAGAAAGATAATAAAGAAAAGACAGAAAGACAGGAATAAAGACAAAAAGATAAAAGCAAGAAAGAGGACCATGTTCTGAGTTATGGCTAGATGAAGAAAAATGAAACCGCTCTCAAACTGGTCTAATCCATCTCAAACTGTGTTTATCATATTCCTCTCTCTCCAGCACCATACTGACACCTTCTGGTCAGACTGAACACGACAGAACAGCCAATGCAGATCAAGATCAGTTAACCAAGCCATACGTAACCACCATACTGTATTACAATTTTTTAGAGTTTAAGTAACCAGAAACTAATTCCAGAAACAACCACGCACCTCCGTTTTGATCACCTTTGTGTTGTTAAAATTGTGACCAACAGCAGAGGTTGATTTGTCTATATTGGTTACAGTACTGATTGAACACTGCTGAGTGCAAGTCATTCGCCCATGCTCACTATTTTAACATAAGTGGATGTAATAATTGTAAATTCGAAGGAGCACAGCCTCCTCCCCAACCCCCCCCCCCTTTGTGCCTAGAATGGCGCATATGCCTTATAGTTGTGTTCCATGTCTCAATTAGGCTGCCTTCACTCACTGTCTGTAGATTGCACACTGGGACTGAGGAGCAGTCTCCCTCGAGAGCCAAGGTGACTTTCTGCTGCCTCCGTGCTCAGTTAGTCTCCTTGTGCCCTCCTTGTTTCCCCTCCCTGTCTCTCTCTCTCCCTCTCTCTCTTTCACTCTCTCTCTCTCCATCGCTCTCTCCCTCCCTTCCGTCCTTCGAGTTCCTCTCCCTTTTCAATTTTTGCACAATCCGTGTCACACTTCGGTCTCACCCAAACTGAGTTTTGCCTTCTTCTGAACTTCCCCCTCACGCTCTCAGTGTACTCAATCCCCCCAAAAATAAAATACTTCTCTCTTCCTCCCATGTCTCCCCCCCCGCCCCATGTCGCGGTGTTCCCTTGCTCAGGCTGACGCCGTATGAGTGGTACAACCCCCACCCATGTCTGAAGGGCCGCTGTAACCTGCTGATCAACCAGTACTCCCTGGGGAACAGCTTCTGGTTCCCCGTGGGCGGCTTCATGCAGCAAGGCTCCACCATCGCACCGCGGGCTTTGTCCACACGCTGCGTCAGCGGAGTGTGGTCAGTATGGACGCCAGTCGTGCACGTGCACGTTGGCATGCACACACACAAACACGCTCACACCCCCCCCACACAAACACGTCACTCACACCCAGGGTCTCACACACATCCCCACACACACGCACACAAACACAGGATGTAACAGGAGAAAAAAAACGTTCAGAGAAATGTATTGAGACGTACACATATACACACAGACGCACACGCAGAATGACGCATACACACAGAATGACACAGACATATAGACACACCTACACTCCAAAGAGGAAAGAGTCATAAAATATAGCATTAATATACTTTTTTTTTGTGCAAACATTTTCAAATCCTTCTGCCATGTTCTGTTCATATTGGATCCTGCACAAGCAAGGAGTACACAGGACTACAGAAACACAAACACCTACTGAAGCTTGCATGAGAGACAAATGCATACTGAATGCATAAAGAACGTATCCATACATTTCCATTCCCATCCAATAAGATACATGCATTCACTCAAACAGTCAACCCATGTTCACTAACATTGTTGAAGTACTACTTATTTATGATGTAATATATGATTTATGTTACTTTCTTCAACATATTTACTGCTTTGTGTGTGTCCTTATCCGTCTGTGTATGCTAAAAACCTTCATGCATAACTTGATATCTTTTCCAATACAGCATTGTTTCCACATACCCATCTTGCTATCCATCCATTCCATCCTGCCATCGAACAATCCTGCAGCATTCTGTACATCAGGTTTGACCTATTTATGTTTACGTTTGGAATGTGCACGACCTCATGTGAACTGTTGTTGGATTCATAGCGCGTGGATTCAGAACTGTTAAAAGGCTGAGGGTGTCCCATTATTACAAAATAACCCACAAACCTCGGAACGTCACCGACCAATCACAATCAAGCGTTCAACAATGCTGTGGTACGAACGCGGTTTGGGGCCACACCGCCTAGCCCGTTCACAAGGGGAGAACCTAAGGTCTCTCTTGCGCTCCTCAGGTGGGCCTTCACCCTGATCATCATCTCCTCATACACCGCCAACCTGGCGGCCTTCCTGACGGTGCAGAGGATGGAGGTGCCCATCGAGTCAGTGGACGACCTGGCCGACCAGACGGCCATCGAGTACGGCACCATGCACGGCGGCTCCACCATGACCTTTTTCCAGGTCGGCGCCTGGCGTTGTGTATATATGTATATGTACATCTGGGTGATAATGATGATAACATGCCCTGTAATGTAAATAACGTGGTGGAAGAGGGAGGGAGTAAATATGAAGATGGACGTCTGTCATCACACACACACAAACGCACACAAACACAGACATAGACATGTGCTGTTATACCCAAGGTCATGCAAATTAATTTGCATGCACACGTGCTCTTGGACTTGATGAATAATCCCAAACACACACAAGTATATACACACACAAATCCACATACACACAGAGACCAGGACCACTTAGGCCGTACTCACACTAGGCAAGTTTGCCTGTTCCATGCTGCAGGAAGATTCAGCACGATTCCCCCCCTCCCCACTCCCCCCGCTGGCCCGTAGTCACACTGCTCCCAAAGGCTGTGGCCTGGGCACGATTGCTCCTTCATACATACGTCATCACGTCGTAATACGATAAATTCGTCATCACCAAGCGTGGTGTTCAGCTGCGACTGAATGCTGTCGTCGGCCCAAATTTCAAGTAAACACTCGACACTCTTCACTATCGCACCAACGTAAACCAACTCGTGAACTGCTTGCCGCCATTGTTTAAAATGATTTTTGTGGGGAAGAAGGGCATGCACCTATAAAGAAAGAAGGGTCGCGCAAGGACTATGTCATCCAGCTCACGTTGCGTATCTGCACGTGTCATCTCGTTAGCATCTGTACTTTGGCCACGGCACACCTCTCCCAAATGTGCCGTGGCCGAGGGGCTGTTCCATGCTGGAATACGGGTGGCGTGGTCACACTAGCCAAACGTTCTAGACGTTAGTGTGCAAATGAGCTCGGGCACAGGGCCGCGGCCCTAGTGTGAGTGGCCCCTAACTAACACACACACACACACACGCACACAAACACACACACACACACACACACACACACACACACACACACACACACACACACACACACACGCACACACACACACACACAGAAACATAAACACACACTCACACACACACACACATATATACACATATCATACATACATACATACATACATATACACATACATACATACATACATACATACATACATACATACATACATACATACATACATACATACATACATACATACATACATACATACATACATACATACATACATACATACATACATACATACAAACAAACAAACAAACAAACAAACATGCATATACCAGCTCGCCAAAGACAGACAGACATACAGACACGCACACAGACATGCAGCAGTTCCCCTCAGTCAAACAGACCCACACCAGTTCCGATCAGCGATGTTATCCTCCATGTCACCTTCCTTCTGCAGCCCGTCCTCAAACTGCCCCAGTTCTTATCAGCTTCCTGGCTGCTCCTCAGTACCACAATTCAATACACTTCAGACAGATGAAGTTGAACTGCGTGGCTCTGGTAGAGATTTACACTCTGTTCCATTCACCCTCTCTAATTTCTCTGTACATCGGAATAAAACTAATGAGGGAGTGACCGAAGCGTGAGACTGGATAAACAAGACTTGTTGCCGTGTCCACATCCTGGTCGTTGTTGTTGTTGTTGTTGTTGTCGTCGTCGTCAATGTTCCTGGGACCTTAGATTAAAATTTGCTACTGAGCAATGAACAAAGACTTGCAAGAATAAACAGAAATTTCAAAGGACACCATGAGGCTAAACAAAGGGATTTGAAATGTGATGCAACAAATTAGCATTGGAATAAATCAATATGCATAATGTAGGCAACATGAATGGAAATGAAGAATAAATACATCAGAACAAAACAACAGGCTTCTCAAACTCATGATGAGGTGGATGAGTCATCGGAAGGCCCTTTACTGTACTGTGTCTTCAAGTTTGCTTCCTTTTCCATTTCCTCTTTGTTCTGCCCTTATCTGTCGGTCTTGTCGGTCTTACAAGTCCTGTATCATGTGTCTCTCTCCCCACTACTCCCACCTCTCTCCCTCGCAGAACTCCCGCTACCAGACGTACCAGCGCATGTGGAACTTCATGCACTCCAAGCAGCCCAGTGTGTTCGTCAAGAGCACCGAAGAGGGCATCGCCCGCGTGCTCAACTCCAACTACGCCTTCCTGCTGGAGAGCACCATGAACGAGTACTACCGCCAGAGGAACTGCAACCTGACGCAGATAGGAGGCCTGCTGGACACCAAGGGCTACGGCATCGGGATGCCCCCAGGTCCGTGGAGTGGGACGGTCCATTGGGGGGGGTGGGGGGTTGTGTCACTGTCGGAGTGACAGACAAGAGAAGGGGGACAGCTAATGTGTCTGGGGGGGTTGACGGCGGTTGAGGACAGATGGATATGGAGGAAGCCCAGTGAGATAAGAGCAAAGAGAGACGCAGCTAAACAAAGAGAGACAGAGATTTGGTTAAGATGGACAGCAGGAGAGAGTCAATAGTCAGAGATTCTAGCTCGCATTTGCCCAATTGGTGGATAAAGAACTTGCATAAAGTACAAATAAAGACCTTCCCAGAACACTGTCGCTACTTATTGTGAAACAAGAACAAAACAACTGAAACGCTCACTTGTTTATCAGCGGGTTTTAATGTGGTTGTGCAGGTATAGCTGTCCTTGTAGGGCTTTTTACCTGATCTTCTGTATATCCATAGCAGGGGGGCGGCCATTACAATTTGTAGTTGATTAAATAATCCGGAAGCACATTTTTATTCATTTTCAGACGCTTTAATGGCAGTCATTGAATCATTTGACAGAGAGGCTCTGGGATCAAATGCAAAGTTGTTTTGGAAGTGCAGCTTCTTTCAGGGAGCAGCTTTAAGCCTGTTCTCCCTCTCCCGCCCCCCCACCCCCAGGCTCAGTGTACCGGGACGAGTTTGACCTGGCCATTCTGAAGATGCAGGAAGACAACCGGCTCGAAATCCTCAAGAGGAAATGGTGGGAAGGCGGCAAGTGTCCAAAGGAGGGGGACCATCGCGCCAAAGGTGCGACCCAACCTCTTGTTCCTTTGCTGATTACTATGATTAATTAGCAGATGCTTTTAATCCACTTGCACCGAATCCAAATACGTGTCAGTCAGCAGCATGCAGTGGTATGGAATTTTACTCAAGGACTGGTGGACTGCAAACCTTGGGGGGGATGGAAACCAGGGCCTTTTAGCTTGGTGGTGAAAAATCCTTGTCGCTACCCTATCCTGCTCCAGTACTGCTCCCATTCATGAATCTTTCTCTCCATTGTGTTACTTCCGTTATTACTCTCTCTCTCTCTCTCTCTCTCTCTCTCTCTCTCTCTCTCTCTCTCTCTCTCTTCTCTCTCTCATTCTCTCTCTCTCTTCTCTCTTCTCTCTCTCTCTCTCTCTCTCTTCTCTCTCTCTCTCTCTATCTCTCTACCAAGAGTATGTTTTCTTTATATAACATGGCGGCTAACCCCAGCACATCCTCTCTCTCCCTCTCTCTCTGTTCTCTCTCTGTTCTCTCTCTTCTAGGGTTGGGCATGGAGAACATTGGTGGCATCTTCGTGGTGCTGGTCTGCGGTCTACTGGTGGCCATCTTCATGGCGGTGCTGGAGTTTATGTGGATGATGAGGCAGACGCCCGTGACGGAGGTGAGGGAGGACTATATAACATGCTTCTGCTTTCTCTCCCTCTCTCTCTGCACTGGGGTCCAGCCCCACGGGGTAACTGGCTTGTAAATGTTCTGACAGAAAATATAGTGGGGCTTGAGTGTTGCCAAACGTTTCACCCATGGTCAGCCTCAACAGACTTCAGAGAAAGGAGAACTAGCAGAAAACCAATGCGTATTCCTCTATTTACATGTGGGAACTGGTCTCTAGTTACAAATTCTGGATTGCGGATTATGGAGCATATAAAACGTCTTAGTAGTAGTTGTAAGATCTGGGCTGCAGCCGTACATGAATAAGTAAAAGGTGCTGATGTCAAAGTCTTACTTTAATAGTTGTTTTCATGGCTTAATGGTGTCCCGGGGGTTTCTTGCTGCTCATGTTATTGGAGCAATTTATTAAAAATATATAATTGTCTTTACTATTGGACCAATGTCATTTGTACTCAATAAAATGTTCTAAGTACCACATTATGTGGCTTATGTTGTCTGTTTCAATGTTTCAAATGTCAGCCTGATGTGTGTGTAAGTGCGTTGTGTGTTTGTGTCTGTAGGTCTGTATAAATCTTTACGCACTCAGCAATTTTCTGAATACTACTTCTGCAATGCAATACTATATGCATACATTTTTACTGTACTAGAAGATATGCTTCACTCTGTAGTGCATCTATGTAGTCATCCAATTTAATAAATCCACCCTTCATTTCCTTATCCTTTTTCCACATGTATAATACTCTTATTTGACATCAATTTGATCAAACCACCCATCTCACTTCAGCCGGCCTCTCTCTCCCTCTCTCTTCCCCACCTATCTACCTCTGTCCCTGTGTGTGTTTGTGCGTGTGCGCGTTTTGCAGCAGTCCATGTGTGAGGAGATGCTGCGTGAGCTGCAGGGCATCGTCCTGTGTCGTGACAGCCTGCAGGTGAGGCGCCGGCGGGGCGCGTCCATCCTGCGGCCGCGGCCCCTCCCCCTGGAGGAGCGCCGGGCACGGACCGCCGCCGCGCCGCCGCCAGCCTCAGCAACGGCAAGCTGTGCGGGGGCACCGGGCTGGCCGAGCCCCCCCTCTCCCACAGACTGGCCCAAGAGGCGGCGCTGGTGGCCCGGGGCTGCAGCCACATCCGCATCTGTCCCGAGTGCCGACGCTTTCAGGGCCTCAGGATGAGGCCCCCGGGGGCCACGGGCGCCCTGCCCTCCCCGACACACAGCGACGAAAGCATAGAGTGGGACAAAACCACCAATAGCAGTGAACCCGAATGAGTCACACCAAACACTGTGTGCTGCTGGTGTAACCACACAACAGCACATGTCCTGGACTCTAGTTCACCCTACCCCCCACCCCCACCCTTCAACACCTGACCCCCACCCATCCAGTTGTCAACTTCACAGGGATTTAAACATCATCTGGTACACAGCTGTCTCTGAGATTGATTTCACGGACAAGGACCTTTCTGCGGGGATTTCTAGCTCATGAAGGCATCGTACGGTAATGAACCCTGGAATATTCTTGCCGTTTTCCTCCTCCTTTTGATCGAGGATTGAGGGTGGGGGGGCGGACTTGGGGTATTTATACCTTCGACAAGATGTATCAGTCATCCCTGTCCGATAGAGAAAAGACTCAACTGAAGCGTGTGTATCCATGTGGACCGTCTGTTGGCCGTCTCTGTTACACCGACTTGGCAGGAAACAGACTGTTGGGTATTTGTACTATGCAGTATTTTTCAGCCATGTTTCATTGTGCCGTTTTGTTTTCTTTTTGTATTCTTGCCCCTCCTCTGTTGTTACCGTACTGATGATTGTTCTTCTATTGCTCTTCGATAGACTCTTCAAAAAACTTTTTAATCTAGAGACTTAGAAGCCTCTGGGGAGCTGCAAAAGAACACGTTGAATAAACAAATGATGAAAAAACCCAAGGTCCTTCTTTAGATACTTTTACTTTGAAAGTGCCAAAAACCATGTGGATATCAGGAGGGGGCCCCCCACAGCCTTGTTAAAACAGCAAAGAGAACGCTGAAGCGAATAGACCTGGACTTGTTTTATCGTAGGGACTATTCTACGGACAAAAAAATGTTTTAATTGGAATCATCTCTGAAAGACAGCGATGCATGTCAGAGGCCTTGGCAGTAGCTCACAGAGTGATTTCTATTTTCGAGGGTGGTCAAAGTGTGAGTATTAGCATACCTAACTGTGGGGAAGGTTTTCTTTCTTATACGCATTCTTTGTGTACAAACACTCACACAAACATACACACACATACTGTACATACATTCATACTGCATACAATGTTGAAGGTCTTTATGTTCCGTTGTTCTATGGGTTATTCTTGTTTGGTTTATTTACTTTATCGCAAAAATATTTCTTCTAAAACAAGACCACTCTATCCCTGATGTTGCTTTTTAATACTATTCATATTTTTAAAAAGGAAACATTAAACTTCTGGTCAATTGTGGACATAAGAAGCACTTTTCTTGATTGTTTCGAAATGTCATGGCAGTTAAACCTCTATGGAAAATCACGCTACAGTCCCTGTCACAGATTAGTGGTGGGACGCCACTCTGCAAACGTTTAACTGTTGCAAAGCTAAGAACCAATTTTCACAGGATTACAATCTGATCTTCTCCTGAGTGTCAACGTTTTTGCATCATTATTTAGAATTAAAGGAATGATTCAAGTATTAACTTCTTGAGAGCTCTTGAAATCATAATGCAGGAAAGTAAAATGTTTTACATTTGTTTTACTTGTATACTTCTTCAGACTCTTTCCTGGGGTATTGAGCAAAAAGCGCCAGTAGAAACCATCTCCAAATATATTTTTATGGCGCCGGATCAGAAATTACCGAGGACCTTAAGGGGCCAGTAAAATTCAAAAAAGATGCCCATCATATAAATGATAGCATGGTCTGGTGACGCCACATTTTGCCTGTGGTTAGAATAACAAAGGTTAAAGGATGCCTTCGGAATTCAAATCCAGTGACAAAATGATTATATTCAAATCCAGTGCCACAGACATACAGGACATTTGGAATTTCTGACAGGCCAGTGTGCATGCTGCCTATGGGGGGAGCCAGCAGCCATCCATTCATCCAGACATTTCCTGTGTGTGTTTGTGTGCGTGCATGTGCATGTGCATGTGTGCGTGCATGCGTGTGTGTGTGTGTGTGTGTTTAGGTGTGTAGGTGTGTGTGTGTGTGTGTGTGTGTGTGTGTGGTGTGTGTGTGTGTGTGTGTGTGTGTGTGTGTGTGTGTGTGTGTGTGTGTGTGTGTGTGTGTGTGTGTGTGTGTGTGTGTGTGTGAGAGAGAGTTTAATGTAGGTGCTGATGGGCACTGAGGGTGGTGAGGAGGATGGTAAACCTGCCATGCGGTGCTGGTCTCTTCCCATAGCTTCGGGTCATACTTAAAAGGTAATACTGTTTGCTGTGTAATCGTTTTGCATTAAAATTATGCATTCATCGGTTTTGTTTGGGATTCTGAGTGGGCCGTCTCATTCCATATTGAGTACACACCACTTCTACGCTCTGGGAGGAATTTCTAGCGAGGTTTGACTTTTTTGGTTCTCAACCCAACACATTTGTGATTGGCACTTAATCTGTTCAGCTTTCCATAGGTGATAGATATGCTGCAGGAGTGGATGGTTGTATAAGAAAAGTAACAAAATTAAATTGATTCTACCGTCAAAATGTTGCATAGTTATATGTTACTTATAACAGACATACAGTATATTCATATCCTTGTACTATGTGGATTTAAATCAACACAGATGCACACATTGTGTACGCAATCGAACATGTATACTTTCCATTCAGATTTTAATGACTTAATGGATTGTTTCAGTTCATTATTTTAAGCAGAAATCAGCGATCTATATTCCCACATAGTTAACAGCTGTACAAAAGACATGCCAAGAAACTGCTGGGTGGCACTTTCGAAACTCCCAGGAGGAGAATTTTCTCCATCTATTTTTTTAAGCACAGAAAACATTTACAGAGGTGTTAAGTCAAGCATGGTTGGAAGGGGATTGCCAATTACCTTAAAGACAAGAGCAGAACAAGAAGCGGCCACGGGCAGACCTGTGGGCAGATAGTGGGCTATTTATGTCCTTTTATGTCCTTTATTTAATGCTGTTGACTTTATTGTCTCCTAAAAAAAAGAAAAATTTGGCTTGGAACATTATATTCTTTTTCTGGTTTCATAGGTGAAGAAAATCTCACCAGCTCATACTGCTCTTCTTCCCCTTTGTGAAAAATCTTAAGTTAATGAGAATGTAAGAAGTCTCCCAGCCCAAGCTTTTACAGTAGCCACTTAAAACCCTTCTAACGGCTCTGGAACGTTCTCTCATTAGAGCTGTCAAGAGAGCACTATGCGCACTGTATATCCTCAACGCACGAGGGTGAAATCTTTCTTCTCTGAGCACCTGGTTCTGCATCCTCAGCATAATGCAGCATTAGACACGGCTGCCTGGTGGCACGTCACCACCTGTGTGTGCCGCTACATCATATTCATGACACACACACACACACACACAACACACCTACGCCCACACACAGACACACCTACGCCCAAACACACACACTCACACCCACACACACACCAGCTGTATGTCTGTGTTTTGCAAGTTTATTTTCTCCTGCATAAATATAGCACATCCCTACCTAGCATCAAGTACCAGCTGTTGGATATATGGAGGCCATGATGTGAGCTGATGGTCTGCCGAGGCATGTGCAAGTTAATGGTGCAGGCTCATCCAATTATATCGACACCGATGTATTGAAGCTATTGAATTGATATTCATTTCATATACAAGGCAAAAAAGTGCCTCTCTCGGGTCTGCAGTGAGTTGATTTTCCAAGGTTGAATGAGTTTGATTGTTTGCTTCCCATAACACTCTGTAATGAGCTTCAAATCTATGACCGTCAGTTACAGTCTTACAGACCATCAATAGTTACTACCCTACACCTAATTAGATTGGATATATTTTTCAAAGAATGCTTACTGATAGATTTAATGGAATCTGGTTGCCAGGGGACTATTGTTGCGTGCTTAAGGTGACGACAATCTTGGTATTAGTGTTCTCCTCACGGTGAGATGCTGTCAAGGCCTGTACACAGCCCTTTGTTCACAGACAGTTGTTGAACATATTGACCAAAACATCTTGACATTGCTTGTCTTTCAGAGAAATAAAACAAGGCTTCATTCATGTGGTGTTTCATTCCTGTCGCGATCGATGGTGAAGCATTGATTACCATTTTGTGTGTGTATGTTTGTGTGCATGTGTGTATCGGTTAGTTTTATAGGATCAGGGTTAGTAGTTAGTATTCGAGAAGTATATAGCCCTTAACCCTGTCTAACCCTACTAACACTAACCATATTTCTAACATTAACCCTATTGCTAACACTCAACCTATTTTGCTGCATTGTCATAATAATGTCACACTTAAAAAACAGAAGCGCATTTTACATTTAATTTATATCAAGTTACCCTTTGGGAACCATAATTATATTACCAATTTAACATTCAACAATGTTTCTTCAGAAACATTTTAACTATTCCCAAGTTGCCAACCAAAATAAACCATCAATTTAGAGACAGCGGATTGAAATTGTACAAATGTGAGGCAATTTTCCATGTGCAAGTGATTTATTAGCTGGATGATGCTGTAAAACTCCACCAGTCCATGAAGAAGAACCCAAAATGACTGCTCGTAAAATCTTTTTTCTCTTTTTTTTTGTTTGTTCCATCTCCCAATAGCAAAATTACATCTTCCGTGCAAGAAATGAGTGAACCAAATTTCTTGCACCATTTGTCTTGCCTGCATTAATTAATACATTATTTCATAATGTCATATTTTTTAGTTATAATCAGTAGTTTTATTATTTGGATCTTATTGTTGGTCAATTTGGATTTATGAGTGTGGATTTTATTCAAGCAGTGGCAATAATCATTTTAGGGTCTAATGGTAAAATGTTAAATAGATACATACATACATACATACATACATACATACATACATACATACATACATACATACATACATACATACATACATACATACATACATACATACATACATACATACATACATACATACATACATACATACTGTACATACTGTACATACATACATACATACATACATACATACATACATACATACATACATACATACATACATACATACATACATACATACATACATACATACATACATACATACATACATACATACATACATACATAGAGAGAGACAACTCGATCAAGATTGCCATCATATCATAGCAGGAAGTTCACCTGCTACACCTAGTGGTCACTGCAGAACATTACAGTCATTGTATGAAGCTGTAATTAATATATTAATTGATTAAAAAAAAGGGCGATGCCATATTGGACACACCATCATAAGAAAGAGGAAAATCTGGTCTCCGCATTGATGGTAGCTGAGATAAATGCACATGTCATTGATCTATGTTACTCCTTACTAGAACCCAGATCCTTTTGCCACATAACTTCTATTCTCTCCTCCTTCCACTGGCTTCCAATGAATGCCAGGTCAGACTTAATAGTAATAGTACTTACCTCTAAATCCTGCACAGCTTAGCTTCCTCCTACCTGAAGGACCTTATTATTCCCTATTGAAGCTCCTCCAGACTTCAGGAGCTTTTTATCAATTCCAAAGGCTTCAAAGAAATCTGCAGGTGACAGAGTGTTCTCTTATTGAGCGCCTTATCTGTGGAGCAGACTGGCCCCTGTAACCAGGGAAGCCGACTATCTGTGGAGCAGTTTGGCCCCTGTAACCAGGGAAGCCGACTATCTGTGGAGCAGTTTGGCCCCTGTAACCAGGGAAGCTGACTATCTGTGGAGCAGTTTGGCCCCTGTAACCAGGGAAGCTGACTTTATGTGCAACAGACTGCCACCTGTAACCAGGGAAGCTGGCTCTGCAGATAAACTAAAATCCAAACTTAAAACCTACCTCTTTACTCTCCCTCATTTGGCTCCTCACCAAGCTCTCATTACAGGTAAATGGACCTGTTAGCCAGAACTAACCTGCCGGTGACACTAGATAAGAGGTCTTCCACCTGGTCAACCCTGCTCCATCTAATCATAATGCTGCATCTGTTTCAGTGTGTTGCGGTGATCGTGACCGGGCACCAGGCCACCCCACCTCACAGATACAAGTTTGCTCATCAGCCAGCAATTGTACTTTACATTTTTTTTGCTTGTAAAACTACTACTATGCTTCTCAATTATGACACCCATTGCACTCCTTACCATCCCTGTAAAGAGGATTCCCTGACTTTGCCTTCCTTCTCAAAGTTTCATCCTTGGATAATAAGGGAATTTTTCTAGCCCTTTGATGGGCTAGAGTCAGGGGGTGTCATAAATATATGGCATGTAAAGCCCTTTGTAACTGTGATTAAGGGCTCTACCTCTACAATGGCCTTGACTTCTCATATACACGTCTCATTATTTTCCAGCTTGTGCTGGAGGTCCGCAGCTATGGCGGCAGCTTTCTCGATCAACGCCCCCTTTCTTCACTCATTTCAACACGCTCTATTCCTCCAAGGATTGATTTGGCCATACACGCCTTTGGGAACACCTAATTATAAACCGTGATATATTTAACTGAGTGGTTTATACTGTTCCTAGGAGTCGTGAACTTGTATGGACCACCTCCTCCTCCAACCTCTTTATCTTGGTGCTCCGGTCTGTTTCCATGGTATTTACTGGGCATTTTAGAATGTCATAGCTAATTAGCTATAACCCTTCAGCGGTGTCCTGAGATTCATGCAGGTAGGCTTTATCATCAGTGCTGCATCACAGTTTAGCTGGGACAGACATTGAAGGGTGTGTGTGTGTGTGTGTGTGTGTGTGTGTGTGTGTGTGTGTGTGTTGTGTGTGTGTGTGTGTGTGTGTGTGTGTGTGTGTGTGTGGTGTGTGTGTGTTGTGTGCACATTTGCATGCACACACACACACACACACACACACACACACACACACACACACACACACACACACACACACACACACACACACACACACACACACACACACACGCATATACTCATATACCTATAAATTATGTATTATTGAATCATCAAACATGCATCTATTTTATTTATGCAATGAAACAACCAATTAATTTTAATGCTGGATAACCTCGTTATAATTAAGTTTGACTTTCATTACCTCATCAATATTTGACAAAAAGTAATGATGCCAAATTAAACTAGCAAATGCATTTCCTGCAGAAAATTTGGTGAGCGCTGTAGTGCAAAGTTTGGTTGAAAAAAGGTTTCACATATGTAAAGAATGTTAAATGGCTTAAATCAAGTGAAGGGATTAGAGTAAAATCAATGTAAACATGCACACCATTTAAAAAATGTAAAATGGTGTCAAACAAATAAAGTGAAGAGTTCAACAAATAGCTATTGTGATACTGTGTGTGTGTGTGTGTGTGTGTGTGTGTGTGTGTGTGTGTGTGTGTGTGTGTGTGTGTGTGTGTGTGTGTGTGTGTGTGTGTGTGTGTGTGTGCGTGCGTGCGTGTGTGTGTGTGTGTGCCTGCGTGCGTGTGTGTGTGTGTATGTGCGTGCGTGTGCGCGCGCTTAGAAAGGTAAGACGAAGATTGTGAAGCACTGAACCAGACTGAGAGCATTAAAAGAGCTGTATTTTAAGGTTATTAGCTGATTAGAGCTGTGACAGCTTGAGTCTCCAATATTGAACTTTTTCATAATATTCTAATTTTCTGAGATACTGAATTTGGGGTTTTCATCTGCTGAAAGCCATAAATAATCATCAAGATTAATACAAACAAAGCCTTGAAATATTTCACTTTGGGTGTAACGAATCTATATAATGAGTTTCACTTTTTAAATTGAATTATTGAAATTAAGTACATTTTCCACAATATTCAAATTTATTGAGATGCACCTATATTTTTTCAAAAGAGGCCCATCCATTAATGTCTGGGGCCTTAGCCGTTTTCAGCAGTTCTTATTTTCTTGTGAATATTCTCTTCAAGGACTCTAACATTAAAACTGGGGTAGGTTATCTCTTTTATTCTGGCACCAAAGCTATGTGCCATGTTCTGTTAGTCAATTAATTAGCGTGAATTAAGGCTAAGGTTAAACATTTACATTTAGCAGACGCTTTCATCCAAAGCAACTTTCAACGGTTCAAACACACATTAACACATCGAGGGCAGAGGCAAACATTCAAGGGGATAGCCAGTTATTCGGGAGTAGTTAGGATTAGGTGTCTTCTTGCTCAGGGACACCTCGACACTCGCATCAAACAGGAAACCTTCCGGTTACAAAGCAACCTGCTCTACCTCCTGAGCGAACATTTTCCATCATTGGCCCTACACTATTTATTTGCCAGACGGTTAATTATGTTTGCTGTTCCCTTTGTCTTCATTTTTAATAGCAATAAAGAAATCTGCCTTGGCCTTCTTCTAATCATTTACCACTGTGTTTCTTAAACCAGTACAAACTAAACGGTCTCAGTCAAGATTTCAGAGCACTGAAGTTGTGACGACTCGTTTCAGTCAAATTATCATCGACAAGTATTCACCAACCATTGATAATGTGGATGACTGTTGAAAACCAGTCCTGTTCTTTTGGGGACCATAGAACCACATTGCGGGATAGGCGAGAGCGCCTGAATCTTCTCAATGACCCCTGTTGTGTGTGATCGGCGGCGCGCGCTGCTTTATTCAGCGCGAACACGTACGCGCATGCGTACACGGAGAGCGAGGAAGGGCGAGGTGAACGGAAGAGGACGTATCGGAGGGAAGGGGAAGGGCTGCGTACACACGTCACGGGGAAATATAAATTAGCAGGCGCTAGGTACTATTTCATGTTTATCTCTATTTATTGATACATTTTCCCACGTGTGTCCTTTATATCCTGAGACCCGTTGGAAGTCATTCGTTCGGGCCACAACAAAAAGATCCAGCGACCAGTCGCCCACTAAGAATGAGAGACAATGTGACTGGTTGGAGACACTGAACTTCCCGTCAGACTGATAGACGCTAAAAGGCAACGACGACGTTGGGCTTTTGTCCAGGGCTTTAACGCTAAGGCAGTTTGACAGAGTCGTGGCCATTGCCCCCCTGCTTGGTGAAGAACAGACATTCTTTTCTCGGACATTGCCTCGCTTCTTCACTGCAGTGCGAGAGGGTGAGGGTGCAACACCGCTCCAGCTGCAGCAGAGAGCCGCGGACGGCTGAATGAGGGACATGCGTTGACCACCAGCAACCTGGCCAGCTGTATAGCAACCATCCTGTCAGTTTGACTATCATGGAAACCTTGCCTGGATAAATCCACCCGAGTTCACCTCCCCTTCCCCCCTACCCCCTCGGACCTTTTGCTCGGACACGACCCTCGGGCGCTGTCCTCCTCACCGGGGGCTGCAAACCAACCCCCGGATCGAAGCAGTTGCGGGAGTCTTCGGTTTGGTTCCCTGGCCCCTTCCCTGCCCATCTGTCGCTCTGGCCGACCCGAACCCAGCCCGACCATGGCAGGGAATCTGAAGAAAGGTGGGGGGCTCATCGGTATGATGAAGGATGCGTTCCAGCCACACCACCACCACCTCCATGCCCACCATCAGCCGGGCGCCGTGGACAAAAAGACGGTGGAGAAATGTTGGAAACTGATGGACAAGGTTTGTGATCTTCTTAGCCAGCTGTTTGCGCTGCTGTAGGTGTTAGCGACATGGCTAGTTAGCTTAGCTGAGTAGCTATTTGCAAGCTAATCTGCTGCAGCCTTCTGGTGCCCAGCAAGAGGAAGCAGGCTAACTAGGCAGTCGAGAAGGACATGCATCTCTGACAACTCAATACACTTTGGACCTTCTAGTGGCGAACAAACTATTAAAGGCCAAGTAAAATAAAAAAATACGACTAATGATGTGTTTCTTCATATTGGGCCAGAGACACACGCTAAATGGTCTGTTGTTCGGTACGACGAGGGCTATGTTTTGGTATTAACAGCTCTGGTCCCTTTGCACACATTTGTTAATAATAACCATCGAGATCCTTTCAACTATAAAGGCTAGGTTTGGTTAAAGACTCGTGCTGCACTGTGCGAGTTTAGCTTAATTCAGTGAGGTTTCAAGGAATGATCTCCAGTAGCCTACATCATTGACATGGACCACCGTCTATCGCCTATCAGAAACGAGGCTTTAACAAACCTTTGTCACCCACACACAAGATAACGTGACCGTTTAGGGTGGTTTATAGTGTTACAGAGGCTTCTCGTTTTGCCACTACAACTTTTCGGAAAAGCCTGAAGCCGCTTTGACCCCCGTTTCCTGTGTGATTCCCACATCATTATCAGAACAATGAGAGGACAAGACAGCCTTTTGTTTCTCCCAAGTTCCAGTCGAGGTCTTTTTGGTAGAGTTAGCTTATAGTGACAAACGTCTATCAAAGTATTTTTTTTTGTTTGTTATTACATTTTTGCACTATTAACATCTATGTGTATTATTGATTAATTCTTGACTTTCAGTCGGAAGGTGTCATCGACATATGTATTGATTATAATAAGTCCTCAATGTCTAACATCTTTGGCAATTATAGTGTTTAGTTAAATCATAAGAAAAGTAAAAGGATTGATTCATGTTCCCTTCAAGAACATATGGGAGTCTCCTAATCCCCTGTTAATACAAGAGACACAATTTATTTGCCACAGTATACTAATTGGATCCATCTCAGAATTCAATCACAGCTTTCTACCACCTCAGCAATTCATTCAGATCATTTGAGTATTCAATTAATTATAAATATTACGACAATGTGGTCTTTATAATCTGGCCATCATACTTTTGGACTGTACGTGGATGGCTTCTTCAGGATGTGATTGGCAATTGTATTATTGTTGGCACAATGTTTTGATTGTTGAGGCATCTTTAGTTATTCGATTTTATCTCCTGTCTTTTTTGCGCTTGCTTCTTTGCAGTTTCATTCTGAATTGGGAAGTTGGGTAACAAGATCAAATAATGATGTATCATGCGACCTTTAAACAGCAATGCATTAACAGATGCCTACTGTTGTGACAGTATTGCAAAACCCTGTATTTTATTGGGAAAGTTAAAATAAACTTCAGAAAACCTACTGCACCCCACCTTTACAACTAACTTACTATCTATTTTAGCCTCTTGTTGGTGTATTAGTGAAACAACAATAATAAAACAATAATGGTGGAATAAACTTCAATGATACTAGTTCTAATCTAGTCACTGTCATTCTCTTGTAGTATGCGAAGACTAGTGGAATGTGGTTTGTTCACAATATGTATTTTTATGAGTAATGTTTCACAGAACAACAGCAGACAGGATAGGAATGCAGTTTAGCTTGAAGGCAAACATTTAACACCAGTCATGCCGTGATGTGAGAGAACAAAGATTGGTTATAAGTGCATAATTATGCACAGACTTAATTATGCATGTAGACTAAAAGTGTATTAAAGTATACTTGCGCTTGGCAAACAACTTGTCTAGTCTTTTATATAATGAGTCTAGGTTCGCAGGGCCAGGCTAGTATGAATTTGGATTAGAATGGAGAGGTGGAGGAACGGTATTAATGCTATAGGTTTATGAGCTTTGAACAAGCTCCTCACATATCAGACATTCTCCTGCCTCTTCTAGTGAAAGTGAATTGTGGTCAAGTTACTTTGAGCCTTTATGAATTGGGGTCATGCAAAGTATTTCATCTTCCTGTAAGGTGGTATATTTGATCACGACCTCAAAGGGAATTTAGAAGCTAAGATTGGCAAGCCATCAGGTTGAATTTCCTTTCTATTCTTGCCATGTTGCCATCAAACAAAATAAGTGCCAGAACTGTTATATTCTATGCATAGCGTTTGACTTGAACATGATCTTAAAGGTAAATTATCTAACGATGAAACCCAAGTGTTTAGAATTTGCTGCTCAAAACTCAGAATATTGTAGAGGGTTGTATCCCCCGCCACCTCTTCACCAGACTCGAAGCTCCTCTGGTTTACCAGGTTTAGGATACTGAACAAGCGCAAGACAATGGCACATTATAATATACGATTGTAATTATTACATGGGCAATGACACAGCAAATTGATCAGTGGCGGTATGTGGCTCAGGAGGTAGAGTGGGTTGACTGGTAACCGGAAGGTTGTTAATTAAACATTTTAGAAGAACAGCATACTGGCTGTAGAACAATGTTGTTGGAGAAGCCTGAATTCCTACCTAGTATAGGGTTTGAAATGCCTTGAAGCTTGTAGGGTTAAGCTAGACTGGGTAGCCTCCCATTCAGCCGGCGATTTGAGTTTTCCCTGCACAAGGGTCTGGAGAAGAGCAAATCATTTCTTTCCGCTTCCGATACGTTTTTACGGGAGCCAATCATCAAGCTGGCTCTTCCCCTTGGCGCGCTATTGGCTGGTCTAACATAATAATGACAGGGAAGCGACGGCAATCAGCCAATCGCGTACAGAGTCATATGAACAAGGCCCGTTGATCACGCCTCTTGTGCTGAAGAAAAAATGACAGCAGCTTCTCCAGACCAACGTGCAATCTACGATTTGATCTTGGACTGGCAAAAGCCAGACTAGGGTTAAGCAAGAGAGGGTTAGAGTTCATAAGTTATCCTTCTTCAGGTAGCCTTCAGTGGTTATTGTGAACAACTGAAGCTAGCCAGTAGCTTGTATATGTAAGTGTCCTAATGGATAGAGCTTTGTTACCATTTCAACTAGTGTATTAAATAAAGCCTAGCATACAATATAATCAAACATCCATTTTCTTTTATTCTACCCTTTCACACCTCTCTATTCCATACCTGGCATACATCTGCCTATCTCTTGAACCCCTTCTCCTTCTCTGCAGGTGGTACGCCTGTGCCAGAACCCAAAGCTGGCTCTGAAGAACAGCCCGCCCTACATCCTGGACCTGCTGCCAGACACCTACCAGCACCTCCGCACCATCCTTTCCCGCTATGAGGGCAAGATGGAGACGCTGGGGGACAATGAGTACTTCCGAGTCTTCATGGAGAACCTGACCAAGAAAACCAAGCAGACCATCAGCCTGTTTAAAGACGGCAAGGAGCGGATGTACGAGGAGAACTCGCAGCCCCGGTGAGCGAACGCATGCTTGGTTGTATAGTGGTGGTAGTAGTAGAAGTAGCAGTCGTAAAAGAGCTTGGAAGAATCAACCTGCAGTTGTTCTCAGGATTTGAGTGGCGTGAGGGAAATGTGCATGACTGCACAGATGCTAGTACAAAACAATTTGTCAGTTGCATTCAGAGGCAGGATGGTTTTACCCATGTCTCATGTGGAACGACAATGTGGTTTGTGTTCAGAAAGTCTACACAACTTTCAGCTGCATCACTTTCATGTTGTTTGTGGCTCTAGATGCCATCCTGCTAGGACTTGCCCCTGAAGTTATTTTTTTTTTTATGTGTCACCATCCACTGGCTTACAGTCAAGCTTTCCTTCCTGGTATCTTGCGATGTTTGCTTTTCTTACAAAAGCGTCGTTCTTGACAAAGGTTTAGCTCTTTATGGAAACAAACAAATTGCGTTATAACGGATTTACAATTTAGTTTCAGTTGAATCTGACAATGTGTGGCTAACTGACGTACGTACTGTATATTGCGTAACATTTCTCAAGTTAACTGCAATTTTACACCTTGAAAACATCTGTTATGTCAAGACCTTGAACAATAAATGTCAACGTGGTAACTCCTACTTTAGTGTGTCCTGCACAAAAACAGTAGATGACCTGTTCTACAGTGAAGTTTTAATTTCCAGGTCTGAAGGAATAAGGACCAAACATGTTGTTGAAAAGCGACTTTTAAACAAAGTAATGTTAACAAGACTCAGACACACACACGGAAGGCTTGTGGTTTGCAAATCTTACCTTCTTCATCGGACGACAGATATATTAGGCCTGTCAATCATGTTTACCCTTTAGCCTCCTCAAATAATCTTGGTTGTGAGCCGTAGGAGCAGGCATTTATCTGTGCTGCATCGTCCTCTGTTTAGAAACCACAAACATAAACATCAGTAAGGCATGACTGGGAGGTGGACATTAGTGTTACATTCGAAATATGAACATGTTTTGAGATGCAGAGACTGTAAGTGTAAGTATATGAAGAGACCACAATATACTTGTACCACAAAGGAATACAAACAGAATAGCTTAGCTTTCATTATGCATTCAATGGAAATTTAACTGACTGGAACGATGATGGAATCCTTAAATACATTGGTGTGTGTAAACGCCTTCTTATTATAATTCACTGGCAGGTTAGATTACATTATGAATCGCCTATGTGAAATATGAATTAATAAGGCTGCATCTATGATGGGATGCATGAGCATTTACCTTTTAAAGCAGTTCCCCTAGCTCAAATTTTAATTGACACTTAAATGCTCGTGGATTTAAGGACTAACTAGTTTTTATTTTTAATGCACAGTATTCTCAACACATTACATTGTTCTACTGGATCAGCAATTGAATAGGGTCTAGTCAATGAGATAAAAACTATCATTATACTGTGGTGCACTGCGATAGTTTTATCTACGCCTTTTGGGACACATCCTCGTCTGTTCCTCTATGGAGGGGCTTTGTTTTTAATCTACAATGGCAGACTTCAACAGGTTTGAAAATAAAAGGAAGCCTGTAGCACAAGCTTCCCCTTGGAATTAATTATCAAAGGACTACAAGAGGCATTTCGGTGCCAATTTTTAATTAAATTCATTATTATTATTCCATTAAACACACTTTGCAGCAGAAAATACATCCTGGTCAGAAGAGTTCTAAGAGCAAACGCGAGCACATGCACAGCTCAGAGTGCAGCATACAAAGACATCTACTGTCTGTGCAAGAAGGCTGTGGCACTGACTCTGCTCAATGGATATCAGCCCACAGGCAATGCTTAGGAATCAACCAATGCCTTTAAGCCTGGAGGGAGCCTAGCGTGGGGTTTAAACTGCAACAGATGTTAGCATATGGCTTTGTCAAAGCCTGTCTTATGGGAAACGATTGCAATTGATTTGAGAGGAGTTTGGTTGCGCAGAGCTATTCCTTTCTTTAATGTTCACCTCCTATTATTATTTGTTGGTTGACACTACACCCCGTCTGCCTTAGAGCATGCACACCACGGTAAAATATCCTAGTGTTAAGAATGGAGTGCAGCAGGGGAGGATATACTGTGTTGTGATGTCCAGCGCATTTCTCCACAATCACATCCGCGACCGATTCTGATCCCCTTGCTTATCTACCGTTTTCTTCACAGCCTCACTTAAATTGAGTTTCACAGCCTCTGCTAGATTTCCCTGGAGACATGATACTCATTGACATAAGCTAAACAGTGTAGACTGGGGGGGGGGGGGGGGGAGAAGCAATGTATTCTATGCCATTTCTTTTTTTTAGAGGGTAAATAATAAAGACTGACAACCCATATTCTGTCAGATCGAACACGGTGCAACACAAGATTCAAACCAAGCACTTCCTGTTTTTATAACTCCTTCCCCTGTATCTATCATGAAACAAAGGGGATTCTTGTCTATGTTCTATCAGAAGGCCAAATCGAGCGTGGATGGTTAACATATCTAATCAACCTCCCAAAGGCTACTAAATTGTGTTGCACTCACTACATTATATCAGAATATCTCTTCACTTTGGCACCCTTTTTTGAAGCATATCTCGTATAAATACTTAGTGAAAAGGGTGGCAGTAGCTCAGGAGGTAGAGGGGGTTGGCTGGCAACCTGAAAGTTGTTGGTTCGATCCCCGGCTCCTCCTAGCTCGAGTGTCGAGGTGTCCTTGAGCAAGGCACCTAACCCTAACTGCTCCCGACGAGCTGGCTGTTGCCTTGCATGGTTGACTCCGCCGTCGGTGTGTGAATGTGTGGAATGGTGAATGTGAGGCAATATTGTAAAGCGCTTTGAGTGGCCAATGGTTAGAAAAGCGCTATATAAATGCAGTCCATTTACATTTACATTTAACACCCCATCCACCACTGAATCTGAATGGTTTTGACCTCACTGTGAGAGACTGGTTGATATGTCTTCCTGTACTATGCTACTGTTGCATTCTGACCCTGGTAAATACATTTTGATCACAGGAACTGGCACCATAGGAGCTAAAGAGGAAGCCAGCGGTATTGTTTTCTGGTTTTGCTTAAATACTATAGGTGACAATGAAAAACCTCTTGCTTTTACAATGCGTGTCTGTTGACACTGAGGAAGCCACGCACAAGCATAAGTTACGTGATGAAACTTTGGCATGAGAAGTAGTTAGTATGGCAAGTTGTGCACTGCCTTCAACTACAGCTCATTGGCCCTGCCCAACCAATGCATTCTTCCTGGCATATGATTGAGCAGAGGCATTTTACTAAGTAGTAATAATCTATAGTTGGACCTTCCATAATGGGTAAACTTTTTCATTCCATATTTCAATTTGATATCAAACATTGAATGTGTTACTGCTGTAAATATTTCTAATCTGTGATTTTATATTTTCAGCGATTCCTTTAGAAATGTAGACAGGAACATGAAACATGGACAGGATAAACAATACAGTAGTGCCAAATAACACCACCTGCTCTGGCATAGCATTAATTTTACAATTTCTGATGTATTTATAGAAGCTTTTTTTGCTTTGCTACCTGCTTATGCCGCCAGATCTCTGTTGCACCTCCTTCGTGAAAATTGGACTCATCCAAACGATATTCTTTCTTCTAAAAAAACTACTTTGAGGATTTTCATTCTCAAAAGAGGAAACTGGACCATGCTCTTGAAGCAACACAACCGATAAACTTTTGTCCAAAAAACAACAACAAGAACAACTCCAGCTAAAGTAGTCACCTTCTAAATGGGGTTATTCCCAAGTTAGTCACAGGGAAATCTGTTCCCCCCTGTTAGACATAGATTGGAATTCTAGCCAAGTTTGAGAATAAAAATAGCAATGAGTGCACATGCGCTCATCCAAATGTTGCTACAGATTTCTTTTATACCACCCTGGCTTGCATTAATACCACCCTACTTGCATTCAGCTAGAGGTATATGGACAATCAAGCTAATCCATGTTAGCATTTAAGTGTTAAACTCAAGTTTGTATGTATCACATACTGAATCGATATTCAGCTTTTGTTGATAGTCATGTGTATTTTATTTTGGTTTTAAACGTTGTGTTTTCCATGCACTCAGTAATGCTAGTAAAATGCTGCTGTGCCTGACCACCATACCAGGTGTCTAGCCCAAATGCAACTCCTTGCTCCCATTTCACCTTTTCTTCTTGACTGTCTTGGCTCTTCCAACACCTGGACTACTATTTTTCATTTTTTGACAGAAAATCATTGGTCTACCTGCTGCTTGGGCAGGATGGTATATTGCAGAAACAATCTTTTACATGGGTAAATTAATTCCATTTTGTATGGCCTTGGTGCTTTTGTGATTGGTGCAGCCAAGCTAATGCAGGCAGAGAACAACAGTTTTTCATTGATATTTGCAAATCAAATCTCTGTCCGCTGTTGTTTTTACGCATGCTAAAGTGTCTTTCTTCCAATTTTCTATTTCAATAACCGTGCGTACATGCAAAACAAAGGAGCTTAAATCAAGAGATGTACTCAACCCAGTTGTTAACCAAGAGGTGTAACTCGACAACCCAGTTGTTAACCAAGAGGTGTACTTATCCTAGTGTTTAACCAAGAGTTTTACTCAACCTAGTGTTTAACCTCGAGGTGTACTCAACCCAGTGTTTAACCTTGAGGGGTACTCAACCCACTGGTTAACCTCGAGGTGTACTCATCCCAGTGGTTAACCTCGAGGTGTACTCATCCCAGTGGTTAACCTCGAGGTGTACTCATCCCAGTGTTTAACCTCGAGGTGTACTCAATCCAGTGGTTAACCAAGAGGGGTACTCAACCCATTGTTAAACCAAGATGTGTAGTCAACCCACTGGTTAACCTCGAGGTCTACTCAACCCAGTGTTTAACCACTAGGTGTACTAACTAAACCCAGTGGTTAACCAAGAGGGGTACTCAACCCAGTTGCCTAGGCACTTGGTTTCCCCAGCCTTCCAGAATGGATGCCAATTAGCGAGCCCACAAGAAATGGGGTCCACACAGATCATTGATAAGTTGATACATTATTTGTATGTTCAATCACGTTGGCAGTGCGTAACTGTACTGTGTGTACAGAACACATCCTCCCCTCTCGCAATGACTGCACAACATCCAGCTCTAGTTTAAGGGGGGGAACTGTTTGTCAGAATCTCTAATTTCTCTCTCCTAGCAAGGATTGTCATTTAGTTTCACCTGATGTATTTTTAACACTGAGATTTATAGAAGAGGGCACACTGTGTCTAGGTTTTGCCACTGCCACTGACTGGATCTTGGCAGTTAATGTGCTTTGAAGTGACATTGATGGAGATGCAAGAATGGGTTTTAGTGGTTTACAATACATGTATCTATAACCCAGTTCACACTTCTAAGTTGGTTGTCTATTTTATGCGTGTGTTGATGGCCAACACACATTGGCATTCATTCGTGTAAAAAAAAAGAAGAAAAAAAAAAAGTAGTTCAATGCAGAACATGGTTAGAGGAGCACCGATCATTCCGTTTTAATTCAACACGTAAAAGTAGCTGTTAGTGGGTGATTCGGATGGCAAGTCCAAGTGCTTGTTGACAAGTTATATTCATGCTCTGTTGAATGTTTTATACATTACTCCTGTTATTGCAAATAAAACACTGTCAATGATCTTTCACAATCATCAAAACATTGATCAATCCCTCCCCAATCTTTTTACCACAACCAATCTAGTAAATGACAAAAGCCATATTAATTGTTTAAAATAACACAAGGTTATTGAAGGGAATTTGGTATTGTGTATTTCTAAAGCAGTGTTGATGCTTGTTAACTTTCCAAGATTCATGAGTCTTCTTATCCCTTCTTAGTCATCATGGAGAACTTCCATCATACTCATACATAATTTCACTCTGTTTAAGTTCTGCCAAAACATCTGAACACCGTCTACCCATGGTCATTTATGGTGACTGGTGTTAACCTAATAATCCACGCCTAGTCTAAGGATTATTAGCGGGTGCTAAGGACAAATTGTGCATGTGTGGCAAGCAGTTATCGGTGTTGCTTGGATACACCAGGTATATAGGGGCAAATAACAGCTGTGGGTGTGTGTGTGTATGGTGTGTGTATACAGGGGTCTCGCTGCATTTATACGTTCAAGTTTTACAATACTAAACGTATGAAACCAAATCTGAAAGTGTGTTCTTCTGTTGGCAATACTCCGCCATATTCAGAGGCCTCGAGGATTGTAGTATATTAAAACATAACATACCAACAATATATCGCAACCTAGGTTCATAAAAATGTATTTCGCCATATCTCGCGTGAGAAATTCTTTGGCAGTTTCAAACACGGCAATGTCTTCCCATAATGACAAATAATTTGATGATTACTAAGCTATGACAACAAAACTAACAATAACACTCCAATGCTCCCAGGCATGTTAAATAGAGGAGGTCATTGTAATGTTACATCACAATCTCCAAGCCATACAGAGACATAATTTGGTCAATATTTCTACACAATTGGCAAATTGCAAGATACCCTGCCCTAAGCAAAAGCCTCACAAAATTTTAGTTAAACTCGATACTTGATACGCAGGGGCGGATGGTGTCTAGGGGCGATTTGGGTGACACACTACCAACTGGGAGAGGATATTTTTTCTAACAAATTCTATCACAGCAAAAGTAGTTTTCAGTGTTCTAGACATATTATCTGTCATTGTCCAATCAGAATCGTCAGCTTCAAGTCGCGTTTTAAATGGTCCCGCCTCTCTGGGCGAATTCATTGACGTGGAAAATCGCCCAAGGACTCTCCCATTGGGTGTCATGTTAAAAACTTTTTTTTTCAGTAAATGAGCCTTCAATGCATTTTTAACGGGAATTTGGGATTTGGGACTCGCCCTAACGTTCTTGCGTCATTCGTAACTGGGCAAAGAGTGCGAAGGGATATCTTCGATCAAGTCACTTACTAATTTCAACATGGCTGCTGATGTGTGCAATTCCGTTGCGTCTCTGAAAGAAGTTCATTTTAGTCGACGAGCCAACTTGGATAAATTGGCGTTAAAACAATCAGGACCTCCAAGATCAAAATTAATAAAAAAAGCAGTCGCACGTCGACATTCTGTACCAGAAACTCCAGAAGAAGGACATTGATCTGCAGTCTTCATCAAAAGGGCCCTCCAGAGCTTCACAAGCAGTGTGCAGACCATTAGGTAAGATAACATTTATATTATTTGATCCTTCTCAAAGCAAAGCTTTGTTATGAGAACATATGCATGAAAGGAAACTGTATTTGTGTTTTTTTTTTATAATGCATGTTCTTTTTTTATAATATATTGCCAGTGGTGTAATCTAGCATGCTTTACTCTGTGCTGGACATCCTGGTTAGGCGAGGCACAATGGATAGCTTAAAAAACATTGTTTAACACTAACATTATGCGTCCCTGCCCATTTTAAGTGGGTAAACTCATCATGCCTTCAGTGTGCATTGAAAAACCACACATAAAAGGTTGCCCACACTATATTGATATTTTATCGTATTTGTCTAAATGCATACTTGACTGTAGATAGATTTATGAGTGAAGTTACCAACACAATAGATGAAAAACAGTGTTTAACATTATGCAATCCTGCCCATTTTAAGTGGGTATGCCATCTTTTTAATGGATAAAGTGTGAACATGTTCATCACATAGACTACAGTACTGTACACAGCCTAACAAACAAATTATTGGTTTGTTTGCATTCAGAGACTCTGACCAGCTGCAAGAGCCATCAGGAACAGACAGACCAAGGACGGCTTTGACAGAAGAGGCGAAGCAGAGGCTGTCTGAAGAGGTCTGCGACACCATCCTGGCTCACACCAAAGCGAGGTTCTCTTTCACTGGCCACCTTGTGAGTGCTACCTTAGTACAAGGAAATATGTTTGAAAGGTACTGCCATTAATTTCCTGCTGATGCTCTGAATGCCACTGTGAAGGCATATCCCACACATATCCCAACAAGGCAAAGCTCAAGACGGAACTGTCTCTGATCTATGAGAATCCTGAATCAAGTGTGCAGCTTCAGTGTGCATGTTGTATGTAGTTCTCTGCAAACCTATGATGGCATCATGCCTTCAGTGTGCATATTGTATATTGTTCTCTGCAAACCTATGGTAGCATCATGCCTTCAGTATGCATATTGTATATAGTTCTCTGCAAATCTATGGTGGCATCATGCCTTCAGTGTGTCTTGAACAACCACACATAAAAGGTTGCACATATTATATTGATATTTTATCGTATTTGTCTAAATGCATACTTGACTGTAGATAGATTTATGAGTGAAGTTACCAACACAATAGATTGGCCGTAACACACTCACCCCTTTTAGAATCTCTCTCTCTCACTCTCTCTCGAGCTCTCCCTCTCTCTCGCTCTCTCTCACACAAACACACATAGAGACAGAGAGAGATTGTTAATTTGTGTGTAATTCCCAATTATTATTGATGTATTTGCACTTTTAATCTTGCTGAATTCTACAAGAAAAATAAATTAATTTAAACTTAGTTCCCTGGCTCCATTTGTCTTTGTAAGGAAATGTTCTTTTTTGTCTTTATTATTTTGTCAGAATGCACCAGAATGCTTTATTTGTATGGGAAAATCACACAAAGAATCTTCGGGGGGGAGGATGCCCCCAGTTTGGTTTACAAACTTTTAGCCCCCCCTAAAATAAAATTCACCAGCCGCCACTGTTGATACGTCCGCTTTGGTTACAACATTAAAATAATTCCACTCTTCTTGAAATGAGACAAATAAAAACTAGACGGGTCAGACAGGTCCTAGCACATCAAACAGTGCTGTTTCTCTGTCATTGTCAATGTTGAGCTACTTTGTTTTGGAATTGATAGTTTTTCTGTCAAACCAGCTTTCATTGTGAAAGCCTTGATGGGTGCCAGTTTCACATTTGAGAGGGAAATTACAATTACATATGCATGCCTGTGTCCTTTTGGCAATAAACTACAAGGTAGTGCTGCATGATTTGATGAAAAGGTCAATTGCGATTATTGTGGACTATATTGCAACTTGCGATATAATAAACAAATGGTATCATGAGTCTACCTGCTTGGTTATCAAGGAAAATGCACACAGATTGCTGATCATTTTAAAATGTTTATTTCTCAACTCAAACATACAAAATTGAACGTGTGTGTGTGTGTGTGTGTGTGTGTGTGTGTGTGTGTGTGTGTGTGTGTGTGTGTGTGTGTGTGTGTGTGTGTGTGTGTGTGTGTGTGTGTGTGTGTGTGTGTGTGTGTGTGTGTGTGTGTGTGTGTGTGTGTGTGTGTGTGTGTGTGTGTGTGTGTGGTACTACTTTCAAAATTACTTTTTACAAAATTAAATAAATAATAAATATATTTTTCAAGATAACGGCATTTCTGCAGTGCAAACTTGTTAGGTTTTCTCAATAGTACAACAATTACATTTAGGGCATTTAGCAGACACTTTTATCAAAGCGACTTACATCAGTTAATGCACACATCAGTTAATTGACACATCAACGGCAGAGTCAACCATGCAAGGCGACAGCCAGCTCGTCGGGTGCAGTTAGGGTTGAGTGTCTTGCTCAGGGACACATCAACACTCAGCTAGGAGGAGCTGGGGATCGAACTAGCAACCTTTCCGTTACAAGAAAAAATATATATATATATTTTTTAAATGATATCACAGCCTTTTGCAGTTATACAATCGCAGAGGCTGATATCGCAAATGCGATTACGATTCGATTATTCGTGCAGCACTACTGCAAGGGTTAATGCAGAACTTCAGATTACTTCAAAATAGGCTGCTGTGCTGTCACTGGTGTTGTCTGATGGTTTCTAGAGTGGAAAGGGTTACATTTCCCCTTCCAGCAGCTAACATTTCTGACCTTTCACAAAGTCACGAAAAAAGGGGAAGGACAAATTTCCATCCCATGGTGAAATTGCTGTATACACCATATAAACTTGTACATGCACACAAATGCAGGGCAATGTTGTATCCTCTTCACCCTAACCAGTGCCTAGATTTTGTCGATTGGTATTGCCTTATTTTCCTTGTGGGTTTTTTGACTGCAATTAATAGCCTTGGACTATCTGTTATGTCTTGTGCTCCATGGCTGACCCGTCCCCCTGTGCATTGGTGCACTAGTGCATTAGTGCATTGGTGCACTAGTGCATTAGTGCATTACTGCATTGGTGCACTAGTGCATTCCTGCACTGGTGCACTAGGGCATTACTGCACTAGTGCATTGTGCAGAGCCGCCTGGCTGACTACTGCCTTATCACAGCCAGCAGGAAACGGCAAAGGAGCGGTCAGCTGCCGGGTCGGAGGTCAAGCTATCACATTAGGGGGAAGGGATTGTGAGCTACATACAAAAAAAATGCTATATTTTCTGTCCAAAAGCCTGTTTTGGTTCCATGGTAATGGCCATGAGTTGTGGAGTGGAGAGAATATTACAGGCTTGCGATGATCCACTTGTGGGTGTGCGAGGAGTGCTGCGCTCTTTTACCGCCATGGCCCACTGACTTCACATCCTCCTTGGCACAGCGGCCACTGAAATGGCAGAAGCAGTTCTAGGGCTAAGCTATCAGAGCTCTGGCTTCCACTCAGCAGACACACAAACTACAGAGTGGACATTGTGCTAACCAACAGCCCCTGAGGATGGGAGGAAGAGACAGAGGCAGAGTTGTGCATGAATAGAAAGAGACAAAGGGGGCATGAAAAGATGATGATACTGAAAAAGATATTGGCTTACACTCACTGCCTCTCTCTTTCTCGCTGTCTGATTCTTACACGTCATATTAAGACATTTGACTGCATGGTTTATAATTGAAATTGTGTCAAGAATTGAGATGAACTATTGGTAAAAGTGCGAGGCATATCTCTTACTTTTGGCTCTCTTTTATAAAACGTTCCTCCTTCTCATAATCATTGTTTGTACAGTCAATTTGTGCCCTAATCTGACCAAAAACGATCTTAGTCGATTTCTCATCCTCTGAATTCCTTAGGTGTGTGTGTGTGTGTGTGTGTGTGTGTGTGTGTGTGTGTGTGTGTGTGCGTGTGCGTCTGGGGTTGGGGTTTAAACTGTGTTAGATGAGGAAACGTCAGCATTGAGAGTGGAGCAGTTCAGAGGTCTGGTTGTACGCAGCGCCTTGAGTGTCGGGGTAAATGGCTAGATAACGGATACCAGCAGAGGAAGGTTGAGCGCCAAGCACACAGAGGGGGTATAGCACAGATTTAAAAGGGGACGACCACCGAGGCGGACGGTGGATGGATGGGGGGCAGCTTCAAGGCAGCAGGGCGGGCCGGGAGCAGAGGAAATGGAGTAGGACCCCCTGTTGGGAGGGGACATGCTGCAGCAGACACATGGCTCACTGCTCATTGATCTGTGCAGATACCGTCAATGGAGCAGCACAAGCACTCGCTTGGAGATCGAAGCCCCGCAAGGCAACGGGGTTCAGAGATCTAGTAATTGATTGGGAAATTAAGTCATGAATATTGATGAATTCAATTAACCGCCCATTTTTAAGATTAGTGGCTTGTGAGTTATGAACCATCTTCAACATAATGACACATGGAAGGCGACCCGTCTGCTGCATATAGACCTTGCCAGTGGTCTTTTCACAGTCCTGTCAGCACAAACCCTTTCCATATTTCGGCATTGTGTCGACCCTGAATTATCTTATATCTGCCCTGTAATGCCCCAATCTTTAGGTTACTGAGACGCACAAAAGTAGGAAATTAGGGAATAAAAACGTCCCCTTCTCCCATCCACACCCCATCTATTACAAAGGGTTTCCCATTAGTTCAGAACTAGCTTTGTGATGGCTGTTAGTGTTAGCTTTGTGAAAGTGTTAGCACAGCATTCGTGTGAGATGGGTTTTAGCCGCGCATTAGCGTCCGCTCGGTGTTAGCCTAGCGTGGCGCGATGTGGGGGTAGCTGCGATGCACTCTGCCGCCCCCACGGCTCTCTCTCTCGCATGTCAATGCTTCCCTCCTTCTGAGCCAAGTACAATTCCCCTCTGTGTTGCCTCGTAAATCACGCCTTTCTTTACATACCACTTCCTAGTGCTCTGCTGGGATGGCGAGGCGGCTTTGTGGCACGGTGCTATTTCCTATCCCCCTCCCCATTCGCCTTGACTCATTCCCTATGCTTCTCCCCTCCTCGCTCTCTCTACGTTGACTTCACACTCCTCTCCCCATTTTGACTTCCTTTCCTCTTTCACATGCTTGCCTTTTTATTTTCTCCTCTTCAGATGCTAGATGCTCAACATAGCCATACGAATACTAGTGTTTGTTTGTGCCAACATACCTGTAAAACAAGTCTCGCTCTGTTGTTAATTATCTTGATCCTCTTTTCTGTCTGCCCTGACAGAAAGTTTCCCCCCCAATTATCAACCTCTAAAATGGTCCCCATCGTGTGTGTGTGTGTGTGTGTGTGTGTGTGTGTGTGTGTGTGTGTGTGTGTGTGTGTGTGTGTGTGTGTGTGTGTGTGTGTGTGTGTGTGTGTGTGTGTGTGTGTGTGTGTGTGTGTGTGTGTGTGTGTGTGTGTGTGTGGTCATATAAATATCTGCCTTATGGAAGCAACATAAAAGTGGTCTGACTCTGATGTATGTGGGTGAAAACCAGTAAAAGGTCCTTCTCTCCAACTTAAAAAGACCAATTTCCCACATAAAGTCATTAAATTAATAACGGCAAGAATTGATGGTGTCCAAACTGCCTTGATTATAATGAGGTTAGATAATGGCCTTAGCTTCATGGGGTAGAGCACAGATAATGGACACATACTAGTTTCTCATGGTGGTTTTCAACAGGATAGTATCGCCGTGTGATTCTCACTCTCCACCCCCCTGCACCTCATTTCCTGTCCACAGGCGGAATCTCACCAAGCTGTCGCTGATCTTCAGCCACATGCTGGCCGAGCTGAAAGCCATCTTCCCCAACGGCCTGTTTCAGGGTGACAACTTCCGCATCACCAAGGCCGACGCCGCTGAGTTCTGGAGGCAAGCCTTCGGAGACAAGTAAGACAAAATACGCAGTCGGTCCAGAGTAAAACGCGATACGACTTCTGTGTGTTTTCACGAGACGATAGGACCGGTGTGAAGGAACAACAATGTTATTGGTCAAGAGATAAAAAAACACACAGAGCAAAGACTTGGATGACACAAAACCTCATCCTGCACACCAACATCTTGGTTTATCTGTGTTTTTCTTCATTCTTCGTTTCCTTCAAAGATTGAAGAAAAATGTTTTTCTTCAATCTTCACTTTGCCCGTCTTATCAACACAAAAATGAATCATCGGCGACAACATTGTGCGTCGCAGTGTGTAGAACTGTGCCAACGCGTGGATTGTTGCCTTCATAGCTTTATTTTGTTTTCAATAATCATTCTGTAGGCTAACATTCTAATAGCGGTCTATAGAATGTGTCTATTGTGATTTGTCTTTACTACTACTTACTAGCCCTCCGTTTCCTCTGAGCGCACAAATGAACATCCCATTCTTGTGTGTGTGTGTGTGTGTGTGTGTGTGTGTGTGTGTGTGTGTGTGTGTGTGTGTGTGTGTGTGTGTGTGTGTGTGTGTGTGTGTGTGTGTGTGTGTGTGTGTGTGTGTGTGTGTGTGTGTGATGTAGGACCATAGTGCCTTGGAAGGTGTTCCGCCAGTCGCTCCACGACTTCCATCCCATCAGCTCTGGCCTGGAGGCCATGGCCCTCAAATCCACCATAGACCTCACCTGCAACGACTACATCTCCGTCTTCGAGTTTGACATCTTCACCAGACTGTTTCAGGTAAGCACCAGACACCTGAGCGAGAGAGAGAGAGAGAGAAATTTCAGCGACTTGTCATGAAGTTCAGCTTATCATCCTCATCTTCTGTGGGCTCGCTGTGAACTCTTCAAGAGGAAGTTCAATGACTTGCATTGTCAGCGGGGAGGATGATGAAAAAGCCAAGGTCTTTCGTTATCTTTATGCTTATTGCCTTTTTCCGAGGAAGTTGGCTTGGTTTTTGAAATGTAATTTCTTCTGACGACAACCAATCACCTTTGTCGCATTCACAAATGTCGGAATAGCTTCTCAATACCTGTATATTGTTTTTTTGCAAAGCGTGTTAGGCTTAGTTTTCAGTATTTTATGCCTAACAATGATTTACATATTCATATCATGAATATGTAAGTGTGTGTGTGTGTGTGTGTATGTGTGTGTGTGTGTGTGTGTGTGTGTGTGTGTGTGTGTGTGTGTGTGTGTGTGTGTGTGTGTGTGTGTGTGTGTGTGTGTGTGTGTGTGTGTGTTAAGGGGGAAAGTGTTTATCAGTGTGCATATGCCGCACAGCATTCTCTATCAAGGTCACTATAATGATCAGCATGCACAGACAGTGGGAAACGGAAGGGGATAGGATAGGACAGATAGAGAGGAAAGGGTGGATGTTTATCAGCCACCATCTCTCATCTTCCACTGCAGGCTATAGCACTGCTTATTGTGAAATGCCTTTTGTATTAGCCCTTTTTTCCTTGTTCCATAATGAAGACTGTAATGATGTTGTTAGTGTTACTGTGATGATGACGATGAAGATATTGTCAGAATATGGGCTTATTGTAGGTTACACGGATGATAGGCCCACAGTAATGTTTCTTACACTTTTTTCCCCCACAATGAAATGTTGTTCCGACAGCCCAATTTTGGTTTATCTTTCCTCAAAGTCCTTAGACATGCCCTGTGTTTGACATCTCTGTCTGAATTGAGTCCCTTGATTATCCCTCGGTATGAAGTGACTGTCGACCAGGACCGATATATGAGGACTCGGGCTCATGCATCAACGTGTCCTGGTCCCATTAACGTGTGTATTTAAAACAACTCACTTGATTCGGGTGGCCTCTGCACTTAGTTTACAGGGCTAGCTTGTGGGTGTCATTTCCTCTTTGTAACCCAACCAGAGAGCAGTGCGGTCTCTGGCGGTGGAGTCTTTCGTCATTCGCCTTTTAGAGAGAGTCAGGACTTATATTATTGAGACCAGAAAAGCGTTTTTTAAAAAAGTGATCCCCAGGGAAGGACTTGACGTGTGCTGAAAGGTTAAATAGTGTTTTAAGACGCATTACACATTACGAAAGCATCAGGAACCTGCTTAAATACAAAATTAGAACCAATAGCCCCTTGGGAGGGAGGGGTGAGTACAATTGGCTCATTTTGTATGACATTGTTCTAGTAGTGTCTGTATAAATAATGAGGCCTTGAAAGTGATTTTAGTTCTGCTTGGTTTGACCCCCCCCCTCCCGCCACCAACATCACCCAGTCAAGCTTGCTCACATGTTGGATAATAAATCGAAATGCTACTGGTGGTTGTTTTAACCGTCATCCATGATTCAGTTTCTCAACAATCTGCTATCACTGCCATAGCCATGTCTACTCAACCACTCTGATTGTGTGTGTGTGTGTGTGTGTGTGTGTGTGTGTGTGTGTGTGTGTGTGTGTGTGTGTGTGTGTGTGTGTGTGTGTGTGTGTGTGTGTGTGTGTGTGTGTGTGTGTGTGTGTGTGTGAACAGCCGTGGTCGTCCCTGCTACGGAACTGGAACAGCTTGGCGGTGACTCACCCGGGGTACATGGCCTTCCTCACCTATGACGAGGTCAAAGCGCGGCTGCAGAAGTTCATCCACAAGCCCGGCAGGTCAGACTCAATTGACACACAGACGCAGACACACACAACCCACATGGCAAGCCAGAATAGCGTATAGTCACAACACAGGTCCTGATATTTCATGACCTCCCGATGACCAGTGCTGTCGATGCGAGTGACTCGGTGTGTCCCATAGCTTACCTTGTCGCCGCTTCACCCATACCCATGTTGGCCCTCTGAACAACGCCCATATATATGTTGTGCCATTGGGCTTAGCTTAAGAGGTACAGCAGGGTCTCCGACAGCACTTTACATCTTAGGCGGCCGCCTATGCAACCGACACCTGCCACCTTAACTACGTCATTGTCCAAAAAAGAGATCTTAAAATAATTTCTTCTTATATCTAGAATCTTTTAAAAGTTAAATTGAACAAATACCGGTACTTTGACCCCGCCCAACGCCCCCCCCTCCCGCCCGACGGCAAACCAAACCACCTTAACTGACACATTTTCTGCGGGAAACCCGGAAGAGAATATTGACTTGTAACCCAAAGGTTGATGGTTTGATCCCGAGCTGACTGTCCCCTTGCTTGGGTGACTCGGACGTCCGGGTGTAAATGTTATCGTTTGGATGAAAAGAAAAACAAACAGTGCACACACAACACACCCGGACATACATTTGTTTTATTTCATTTCCGTGACCGACTGCGCGAGTTGGGTCTTGAAACCACTTTCGTGTGGTGTGTGTGTGATGTGTGTGTGTGGTGTGTGTGGTGTGTGTGTTGTGTGTGTGTTGTGTGTGTGTGTGTGTGTGTGTGTGTGTGTGTGTGTGTTGTGTGTGTGTGTGCTGTGTGGTGTTGTGTCCCAGGGCAGCATGGTACTGGCACCTAGCATCAATGGCTTTATTGTGCACCAGGAGCTGATGTAATTTCTTAGTGTTTCCCGACATACTCCCACGTGGAAACCAGTGCCCCTCAATGACATGCGCACACATTTACCCCCACACACTGATGTTCTTCCCAGTTTAGCTGGCCTGCACTGTGTCACAGCAACTTCTCCTACTTCTACTTTATCAAGAACATGCACGATAACTGAACCATACAAACTGCACCTCTTAAAGGGTTTTAAATATTTCGTTAAATTGGTCGGATGCTTTAGTGGAAATTCCTAAAGTATTTTCCTTGAGTGATGCGGGTCTCATGTATAACACAGCGTCTACATCATGGGACTCTGCGTCTTCATCCCACAGTTACATCTTCCGGCTGAGCTGCACGCGGCTCGGCCAGTGGGCCATCGGGTACGTGACGGCGGACGGCAACATCCTGCAGACCATCCCCCACAACAAGCCCCTCTTCCAGGCCCTCATCGACGGCTTCAGGGAAGGATTGTGAGTCTTTGATGCAGCGGCTCCGCGCCACGGCTACCACCGCGTCGCACGACAACCTTGTCCCTTTTGTAAACGCCTTTTGTAAACACTCAAGCCCCCCAACTTCTCCTTTCCTCTCTTTACTCTTCTCTACTGCTTACGTTACGGGGTCCTTATTGAAAATTTCATGTTGTATTTACACAGGCAGTCTGCGGTCTCTGGGGTTATCTAGTTTGCAGAACTGGCTTGGTCGGTTGCTAACCAAGGCAGACGTATCATGTTGCTGGTGGGATGTGGCGCGTTGCATTACCTCGAGCAGAGCGGCAAGGCGGGTTTATGCATTGCATTCGATTTCAATTCGCATCAAAAAGACCAGCGTTGCATTGATCTCCATGTAATGCTGGTCAGTTGGAGCGCCATTCTGGAGCCTGCATTTTGATTGGACCTATATTGTTGGCCCAGCTAAACCTCTGATCAAATGCTCATTTATACACCGCATGGCCTCCCATCTACAAAGCATTCATCAAATGGTCCTTCAGTGCGTCATCCGATCCGTTATGTATATTCGCTATTTCCTGCGGTTGCACACCACATTGGTGCGTCATTAGGCAACACATTGTCTGATGTTGTCAGACTAATGGCTGTTTTTATCACACTCACGTTGTGCTGTGTGTGTGTATGCTGGTGTGTGTGTTGTGTGTGGTGTGTGTGTGTGTGTGTGTGTAGCTATTTGTTCCCTGATGGACGGACCCAGAACCCAGATCTAACAGGGTTGTGCGAGCCTTCCCCTCAGGACCACATCAAGGTCACCCAGGTCAGAAGAGTGCCAATTAAAATCATTCATCATTATGCTCTGGAGCGTGACTCTGCTAATTTTGGAAATGACTCGAGACTGCATTTGTAGGGTTTCTAGGTCATGTTAAAGTTATTATTAAATTGCCTTTGGCACATTTGCATTTATTTGCGAATGAATCATTTCTGATCTTCAGCTATTCATAGTTCAGCAGTTGGCGTCATTGACCGAATACTTTGATGGACCAAGATCTCATCCGTGATGTTGACTGGCTCTGTGTTCGTTGACTCAGTATTCTAAAAAGGAAGCAATTAAATGAGTCATCCTGTCACCACATTCATCAAAAAGGCTTCTCACACTGGGTTCGACCCCGAACTTCAGCAAAGTCTTTGTCCAGACGACCCATTCTTGTAGTTAGAGCGTGTTTTCTTCATGAACTGAAAGCGCTTGTGTTGTGGTGTGTGTGCTGTCCCCTCCCCCCCCCCCCCTCAGGGGCAATCGGAGCTCTACTGGGTGAGATGGCCTTAAACCTTCCAGCTGTGTGTAAGAATCTGTTGCGTGAGAGAACACTAGGACTGAGTAGAGCCGTGTGGACACCTCATGTGCACCTCCTGCCTCACCGCCTGGCAGGTAAGGGTTCCCTCGGCCTCATTGATCGTCCCCTCGCTTGACGAGCCGTTCCCCGCCCCTGCAGGTTTTCACTTTCAATGTCAGGAGATTCCTTTGCCGCGTCGCGATGCTTACGCACCGGACGTGGACCAGAAGGGCTGGGAATGCATAGTTTCGTCTTGTTTCACGGCCGAGCTTCAAGTTCACCACGGCGATATAATCAGCTTTCAACCAGGCTGCAATACTTTGCAAACCGCTGGCTTGAAGGCTGTCCTACTGCACATTTGCATTTTCCCTCCATAACAAGTCAGTCTCAAGTGGCTTCGCCCGGCCTACTTTATTAACCGAGATGAAGAACTAATATAAGGCATGGAAATACCAACGGCTCATGAGGACGCTATTAACATGTCCATGTCCCGACGGTCCAGCGCTGACGTTAGGCTAGGGCTGCTCGATTATGGAATATCTATCACGATTATTTATTTGCGTCAATCATGAAATCAGATTATTCAAACCGATTATTTTTGAGTTTGATCATGATGTATTTATTCAGCATGTGCTCATCTCTCAAACACACGTTATGAGACTATTGAAATTTTCGCCTTAAACAATACACAAATGCGTCCAACAGAAAATGTCAATCTAAAAATATTGTACAGATTGTATCAGACTGTTCTTGCAGGTTTCCATATAAACATTTCATATACAAAACTAATAATCGAAAAATCGATGGCCGTGCCCTACGTTAGGCCGCCTGGACGGCTGATGTTTCCCCCTGCCTGTCCCCCTCCAGGAGTCAGAGGGCCAAGGGACGGGCTGCCCCTTCTGCCGCTGCGAAATCAAAGGCACGGAGCCCCATCGTGAGTGGACCCTTCGACGCCCAAGCGCACAAACGGCGCGGGCCTACGGATCTTCCTACGGGGGCTGCAGGGGCATGTTCGGGGCCGAGGGGGCGCCCTCGCCCTGCTACGCGGATTTGGACGGGGGGGGGGGGGGGGGGGGAAACCGGGGACGACCGGCTTGAGGACCCCCACCTGATGATGAGCAAACTGGCCTGCTCCAAGGTGAGGAGACCCTCCTCTTTAGTGTGTGTGTGTGTGTGTGTGTGTGTGTGTGTGTGTGTGTGTGTGTGTGTGTGTGGTCTACTAGATCACAGAGGAATATATGGCGGTTTGTGTAGAAGTGTGAGTCAAACTTCTAGGTATAAGGAGAGTATTATGGGTAAACGGCCACAACACTTGCTTAGTGTGCTTTCTGAGATGCACACCTCTCTGAGCGAGCCTTACCTCTGGGAGCGGGGCAGCTGTTACTCTCTCCCTGTTACTCTGTCTCTTTCTCTTCCACTCTCTCTTCCACTCTTCCTCTCTGCCACAGACTGACAGACTTATGTCTGTCTGTCTGTCTGAATCTCTGTCTGTCTGAATCTCTGTCTCATCTACTCTAGGGCCCCTTCTCTTCCCCAGCCCCAGGCTCTCGGCCCGGCTCGGCTGCAGACTCGACATCACTCACACATCATCACGCAGTCTTTCATCTCTTGTCTTTCCAGGCGCCTTCCTCAGCTCCCTGGAGGTGTGAGCTGTGGTTGGGGTGCACTGCAATCTCTTATGCTGCGTTGTGACTCTCACAGGCATGCCCCTCAACCCTATAACACATGTATACGATGGTAAGGAAGGGAAAGCTATTTATATGAACTCTTCCTAGAATTGTCTTGGCCAAGGCCCCAGGTGCGCCGCTGTGGCCTGCTCAGTGGTTGGGTGCAGGGCGGCTCAACGGCGCGTGACCGTATAGCTCGGTCGAACTGAACTGAAAGAGGAAGTCCACCGCTGGGCACTTCTCACTCACACAACACTACTCTATTTAAAGGTCCTAAAAAGCTCCTCTGTTTGGCACCGAACGAGTCCGACGCCGGGAGTCCGGACGTCATTCATGTCAAGTTGATTACTTGTTAGGAGCTGACCGTGACGTTTTTGTCAGCCTCCCTTCTCTACTCAGAGATGAGGTGTGTCTGATAGCGTGTGTCTGTTTGTGTCTGTATGCGTGTGTGCTTGCAGGTGGAGCGTCCTCCCTCCCCCATGTCCCTCACCCCCCAGGCCTCGCTGCCCCCCGTGCCCCCCAGGCTGGACCTGCTGCAGCACCGGCCGGCCAACGCCTCTGGAGCCTCCAGCCCCGTGGTCTCCACCAAAGTACGGACCCCACCTTCTCGCTTCCCCATATTCAGTAGTGTATCATTATTCTGCACTAGGTTCTACTCAAGCACTCGTCTGGTTGCTCTTTCTCCCCCCCCTCCCCCTGCAGGCCGCGACCCACCACAAGGAACAAGCCCCTCCCCCACCCCCAGCGCTGAGGGACCTCCCCCCTCCGCCCCCCCCGGACCGCCCCCACTCCGCCGGGGCGGCCGCCGACGTCCGTCTCGGGAGGAGGCCCTTACCCCACGCCCCCGGGGACCCAGCGTCCCGGGACAAGCATCCCCCGACGCCCCCCATCCGTCCGCTTGCCGACTGGGGCTCCCGGTCGGTCCCCAAGCCCCCGGCCTCCGCCTCGTCCTCGTCCTCCTCCGCCTCGTCCTCCTCCTCCTCATCTTCGTCCTCCACTTCCTCCTCCTCCTCTTCCTCCTCCTCCAGCCAGGCCTCGGGTCTCGGCGGGGAGATCCGAGGGGGTGGGATCCGGGAGCTCTCCAACAGGCACTCCCTCCCCCTGGCCTTGCCTTCCGCCCTAGACGCCACCGCAGCCAGCAGCCCCCCATTGAGGAACAGTAGCACCATCAGCCTGGACCACCAGCTGGTATGACGCACGCACACGCACGCACGCGCGCGCGCGCAAAGTCGCATACACACACACACACACACACACACGCGCAAAGTCGCATACACACATGCACCCAAGCACCCACATGCAAACATGGGCTTCGTTCAAGTCTTAATGCTAACTTGTTGGGATCCAATTAGTTTTGTTTTGGCTGTTCACATTGTGTTTTCATTCAATGAGGCCAATATCAGATTCCAGTGTGAATATGTCAGTCTGACCTGATCCTCATGCGCTAAAGAAAACACAGAATAAGTCAACCGCAGGAGGTAAACATGGAAGATGACTGCGTTTACGGTTTAATTTATAAGTTGATGCAGCACTGATGCTGTGGCTTTTGGATCCATTCGTTGTGTTACTCGGTAACGGCAGTGTGTCAATGTTGCCTTAATGTTTCCAAAGAAACCCCAGCCTCCATAGTATGGGATTACAACTACTAACTAACTAATGTGGTTTGAACGTTTCGCAAAGATTTTGCGATAGCGCACCGCAGGACTTGTGGTATACAAGAGAGAACACACCAGCGCTATTGTAGGTGATATTTATTTTTTCACTAATTTCGATCTAGAGTGTGACGTCAAAGTTTCATGAATTCTGATCGTTCACACTAAGGTCATAATATGCAAGAAGTATGACCTGGACCTGGAGTCAGGACCGTATATAAATGTGCTCTGTCTCAGAATTGAAAAGTTTAGATTCCATGTAGGGCTGCATGATTAATCATATTAAAAGCGTGATCTCGATTCAAAGCTCTGCGCGGTCTCATTTCTCAATGCTTCTGCTGTATTGTTAAGGTACATCAGCCGCTTCAGAAGAAAAAAGCACTCCTACTTTCTCCCTCAACAAGTGACAAGGCAGTGTTACACTGCGTGGTGCAGCGCAGCAGGGAAACGGGGGAACTAAACCCAGAGTTCCTCATCCGCAGACTGCTATTCGCTACACTATTTTACACTTCAATTAAAAAGTGTAACTCTGTTATTCTTCCTTTTACATTCCTCTAAATACAAAATATAATGTGGTAAAGGGACAGAGTTATAGTAAGGCTTTAGTTTGAGTGTCAAAACCATCACCCCGTTTCTCCTTCAGAATGGCCTCACTGAAGCCTCAAAATGTTGACAGACTTGTGTTCTTACACAGAGGAAACCCACAAAAGAAACACTTGTTCAAAGGCTATGTAAGTAAGAAAAGTCAAGGGACTGAAGGTGTTTTTATGTTTGTGTCAGACTTGGGCAGCGGTTGCATTTAAGCTAAAAACCGGAGTGACCCCTTTCTGTTGTCCAAAGTTGGTGTACCGGTCCAATATCAGACCCCATCGTATTTGTTTTTTTATCACGTATTCTTCTGTATCAGGTAAATCGTGCAGGCATAATTCCATGTGATGTGTGCTTTTCACACTGTCCTGAAAAAGAGTTGCATATTAAGAATTGGGACACATTAGCTTGCGGGTTGAATGAGACCACATACACACACGTGCATGCACACGTCAATCTGCTCTGAACACTTGGGGCTTTTGGTCGATGGTCTTCATGTGTCTGATATCCGAGGGTCTCTGTTGTGTCCTCAGCCGTTTGTCCCTGCTGCGGGGGACAGCTCTAAGGTGAAGCCCTCGGCCTCCGCCAACGCCATCTACGCCCTGGCCACCAGGTACTTCCCCCGTCTCCCGCCTTCCCTCTTTCTCTTCCTCTCCCTCATGGTTTCACTTTCACCCTCCATCTGTTGACCATGGTGCGTGTGAACAAGGCACAGCGCTTGATCAATAATAAAGCAACGAGAAATAAAGAGCAGATGTAGATACTCAGACTTTTAGTGGGCTATCCAGTACATTCTGTTGATTACATCTTTTTGACATATTCTAGGAATATTGAGCATTGCTTTGCCTTCCCTTCCTCTGAAATTCGTTTTCCTCTATAATGACACCGTGCCCCTGCAGTTTTCTATCGTTATTATATACCCCACTGGGGGACCTTGGAAACCAGTTTTGTACCGTGGCCAAATAAAGCACTAGTTGCCTGTTTTTTCGGAGATTGCCACCGTCGCAATCCGCAATCTCAGTTTCGTTGTCGCATATTATCACAAGGATGATTACAAAAGCATTCAGCAAGAACGAAACACTGGCACGCTTAATATCTCGTGTCGTAGAGGATCTGTGTCTGGCAGTGGCTAGCTATGGTAATTCCGCATGACAAATGTCACAGAAATGGGGAACCGTGAGCCATCCGGGAGCAACATTTAGGTAGGCAGAACAAATTGATGTCTGGAAGGCTGTGCTAATGGATGGCAATGTGTAGCCCCATTCCTATGAATCGACTCTGGCAACACTCACACGGTTCTATTGAAAATGAAACACTGTTTTGCGTCCCTAGTTCCTGTAGACCGTCGACGCTGCCGCGAGCGCTCCCCTGCGAGAGCGACGAGGAGTCGGCCTACATGGTACCGTCCTCCCGGCCCGTCCACCTCCCCCCCGCCACTCCGGCCCCGCCCGCGGCGGCGAAAACGCCCCCAACGGCCAGGGTTCCGCAGCCCGCGGGCCCCCTGCAGACCGGCCCCGCGGCCTACGCCTTCAACCCACGGTGAGACTCTTCCCTCCCCCGGGTCGTCTCAGGCCGTTCTACCGGGGCAACTTTGTGCCACGGGTGCGGGTGGATCGGACCCACTGGTGTATTTACCGACGTGTTCTCTGTCAAATGCCAGGCACGCGTTCAGTGACGACGTCCGGGACCGAACCCAGATGTACCAGGGCATGTATAACGTCAACGCCCAGGCGCTCACAGCCTCCCTGCCTCAGCTGGCCAGAGTCTCAGGTATGCTGCCCTCCGGTTGATGGGGAAACGTTGTGTTCCCTTTTGAAATACAATGGTCTTACTATGTAGTGAGTCATGTTGTACATCCGGGCAAATAATTATTGTTGTACATCCTGTCACTTAAAATTAGTGCATGGCATTGTGTAGGTTCTTGTCCTAGCTATTTTTGTTGTGTACGGGGAGTAGGATAGCCTAGCAATTGGTAAGTGCTCGGCACTTGTTTCTTTGACTATCTTTACTGTGCCGACAGTGATATATTGTTGTTTCTCTTTCTTCCAACAAATATACTTATTGTAAGTCGCTTTGGATAAAAGCGCCTGCTAAATAACCTAAATGTTAATGTAGTCTTACATGCTTAAGGAAAGGTTAGGCTCACACTCTAACCACCATCCTGCCACCATCGATGTTTCAACACCTAATGGTCTCACCTAATGCTAATCCTGTTTGATCACGTTCATCTGCGCCCTCATGAAGACTACTCTGAGCTGCCTGCCCTGGCGCTGAGCCAAAGCGCCCAGGTCCTGACGGTGGTGAACGGCCAGGAGACCGAGGAGGTGGTGGGGGTGGAGGTGGAGGAGGAGGAGGGGCTGTACGATATCCCCCGGTCGGCGGCCACCTCTCAACAGCCCCCCGCGGAGAAGGGGGCCGCTTCATCCACCTCGTCGTCCTCTACCTCGGGCTCCTCATCCAGGCTGGTGTTCAGCGACCTGTCCTTGGACATCGAGTCTCGGGCAGCCACACGTACGTTTATGCTGTTTTCTATTCCTTCATTCATTTACTTATTCATTTATTTTTTGATGTATTGTTTCTGGGGGGAAAATAGCAGTCTTGTATTGAGTCACTCCGGGGGTAGGTAACTTAATCTTCATCAGACAGCCAGCCCTTCAGGAGCAGTTGCGCCTTGTTCACACTACATGCGTCCGTCGACGGATGGGGGCTTTTTGACGTATCCATGTGTTTTCCCGGGTTGTATTACAAAGGCGATTTCATTGGACAAATTTGTGCATCCAACCTTTTTTTTTTCTCGAGCGATCTGATTGGCTTAAATAATGTGTTTGCTGAGCTAGCTCCGTATGAAAGTAACACCAGACAAAGAGCATATCGACCCATCCAACCAACCAGAAGGTGTCAGCCCTCATTTCTACCGTTTCGTTGTGGACGGCTTCCCTTGGTTATCCCACAGGGGGAAATCCTTTTGCCACCACGCAACAGGGAGTCAAACGGCCTCATAACAACATGTTGATGAATGAACACCCTGAGGGCAGCATGCCGCCCTGTACACCTCCACAAAGCGGCCGCTACACAAGACCTCTGTATCGGCTGCTACTTCATTGTTTGGGAAACTGTTTGTTTGGTTCATTCGCACACAGATTAAGCTGAACCCAGAATTAGAGCAGTCTGTTGATTAACAGGAGAACCGGAACTAACCTGCGGTCTTCCGTTCCTTAGCCTTAAGCGACCCAGCGGAGGTCCCCGAGAGACCGCCCAAGCCCCTGCCCAGACGCTTCAACTCGGAGTGCCGAGCCAGCCCGGCCCGGCGGGCCCCCGGGCCCCTTGCAGGCGGGGCAACGGGTGGAGGAGGAGGAGCAGGAGGTGGAGGAGGAGCAGGAGGTGGAGGAGGAGCAGGAGGTGGAGGAGGAGCAGGGGAGGACCCGGTGATCAGCGGTGAGATCGAACACCTGATTAGCCAGGGCTACTCCTCCCAGGACATCCAGAAGGCGCTGATGATCGCCCAGAACAACGTGGAGATGGCCAGGAACATATTGCGGGAGTTTGTCTCCATTCCCGCCAACGCGCACGTGCTCACATAGCGCCCCCCACCTCCTCCCCCGACCGCTGGAGGCTCCTGAAGGCTCCCGGCCCAGTCCTTCGCTTGGCTCAGCTTTTGGGGAAGGGGAGGTTGAGGGTGGGTCCTGGCTCGGCCCCTGACCTTCAGACCCTGCCGCCTGCTCTGAGGCTAGCTTGAAACGCCCCCCCCCCCCGCTCCGCAGCCGTGTGTGTGTGTGTGTGTGTGTGTGTGTGTGTGTGTGTGTGTGTGTGTGTGTGTGTGTGTGTGTGTGTGTGTGTGTGTGTGTGTGTGTGTGTGTGTGTGTGTGTGTGTGTGTGTGTGTGTGTCATACGACGGGATCCATGCGTTCCCTGTTGAGATCCTCCCCGGGGGAAGGAGATCACCAACGACTTTTACAACGACAAAAAAATTAAAAAAACACAATGTATGTATCTATATGAGAATTTAATATATGAGTAAATATATATTGAACGTGTGTAATTTATACGTGCATATACAGTGTGTGAGCGGGGCTGTGGGGCGTGCAGGTTGAAAGGTGCCTGTTCAGAGATGACAGTACCTGGGAGCAGGAAGTGTGGCGGGCACGCCGTCTAAGCGGCAGCAGCCAGAGGCACAACGCTCTGCCGAGAGGCTCTGCTGAATGACTTCCAAGTGTAATATGGCCTTCACTTCACAATGTTGCTTTGGTGCATTGTTCTGAAGGAAATCATTTTCATCATTTTGTTTCTCCCCCGACGGGATTGTTCGTTTGGGGTTCTGTATTGTTTTCTGGCAGCCTTAGTCTTTCGTGTGTGTGTGTGTGTGTGTGTGTGTGTGTGTGTGTGTGTGTGTGTGTGTGTGTGTGTGTGTGTGTGTGTGTGTGTGTGTGTGTGTGTGTGTGTGTGTGTGTGTGTGTGTGTGTGTGTGTGTGTGTGTGTGTGTGTATCTGTGCATGTACGTGTGTGTGTGTGCGTGCGCCTGTGTACTTGGCAGCGGAGGAATTTGGTAAGTTGCCCGACCTGAATACCTGTTCTCAAACTAACGTTGACTTGACATGATTGTGTATTCACTGTGCAGTAGAACATAGTGTTCTGTTCTTCTTTTGAAATCTTCATTGACTGCTATGGAAGAGGTGGATCTACTTAGAAGACCTGCCAGCCGTTGGGACCTGCTTGGTTTACTTTCTGTTGACGGCATCGGCTGAAACACTCCCATCTCTTTAACTTCTGATTGGTCGACCTGAGAATCTGTAACCGTGGCCCAGTCTAAATATTTGTGAAACCAACAAACAATGTCTTTGATTAACTTTGATAATATATTACTGTAATCATAAATATTATATTATTTTAATGAATTCAGAAGTGCTTCACTGCTGCTACGATTGTTAGTGCTAAACAATTAAGCCTTAAATGTACATTTGTGAATAGATGTTGAACGGTCTCTCTGCTCTTTAAAGTGACAGTATCGATGCTAGTGCTCTAATCTGTAATGTAGCATTACATTACAGTAGTTACATCCTACTTGAACTTGCAAACAGCTTGTGAAGCTGCAGTCCTCGCAAGCTGATGAACTCTTCAGTAGCTCCTTTTTGCCTTATTATTTCTTTTTTGGGGCTTTATGTCTAGCACCTGGATATAGAAATCATAAACCAGTTGGAAACTGAAATTACCTAAAGTTTATTTTTGTGACGTCTGGTCCGGTGTAGCGCGTCTTCTGAAACGTAGGCCTACCTCTGCTCGAGGGTCGGTGACCAGAGCCGTGGTTAAGTGAGCTAATGGTTTTGCTGGCCTCGCCCCACCCCTCTAGGCGACACGGAAAATCAGTATTTCGGGCCAACTCTAAGAACTAACTCAGGGATCATCTATATCCAAACAAGTGTCTTTTTGCACCCCGTCTGCGTTAGCGGTGACCTGACCCCCGTCTCCAGGTGACGTTGGATGACTCAACGTGTGTTCTCGGCCCTCCTTGCTCAAACCTTCCCAGTCATCCCCATACAACCGCTGACTCCCAGGCGAACAATATCCCGTTGATGAAGTTACCCAAGCAACCTTCATGTTTTTATTGAGTTTAAGGGCGTCTTTTATTTTTGTTTTTGTTTGTCACATTGCGACTTGCACATTTTGCTTATTTCCATTGTCCAGGGCAGGACTGGAGACAGGTACTATGAATGAATGAAGAGGTATTGACCGCACCTCTCCCAGCATATGAAGAATGTTGTCAGTGGGCGTGTGAATGATGTCCCTCGTCAGGCCATGGTCATCATAACGATATATTTTTTTTAACTGTACGTCTGTCTTCTGACTGGAACGTAACTCTTTGTGTGGTCCTTCTGTTCATAGTTGCCTTGAGAAACGGAGCGAAAGGAGCGTTAGAGCTGAATGAGTGACGGATGAGTGGGAAGGGCGAGCTCCTGGGATCATGATTACTGTACCGATGTTGTGTTGATGTTCTGATAAAACATTAATAGATCTACCTTTCATTTTTTTTTTTTTTTTCAAACAGCGCACCTTTGTGCTGTCATACTGTCACTCTAAAGAGGGAAAAAATGTATAAAGTTACTGAGATGAAAGAAGTGTTTTTATTGTTTTTTGCATTCCTGTCGAAATCTAATTATTTTGATCCAAAGGTTTTGTTTACTCCTGTACATAATGATGTGAGCAGTGCCATATGTTCAGACTTGGTAGACGGGGTCCCATCGACCCTTTCAGTAAAATCCCCATTCCACGGTCACCTGTTGAGCCATCAAGGCCACCATCTGCCAGCTTCTCTGCTAATGGCTACTCTGCTAACTGCAGCGCTATAACCCGGACAGCCCTCAGGAACCCTTAGTGATCATTATCAATTTAAAAACGTAATTGGAAGCGGGAACCAAGCGCTCCTGAGGGGGCTAGGGCCGGAGGGCTGTGTTTTTATGCAGCAGCCGCCCTTTCAATTGAGGTCAATGGAAAACTTTCACCAAAAGAGGGCGCTATTGGTCCACGTTGCCATGTTTCTTGTCAACAGTATACGGCATTTAATTAACTTTTTGATGTTTTTTAAATGCTCATATCACCTTGGAAGTATGCACAGTGCTGTTAATAAAATGATATGCAGAAAAACAAGCATTTTGTTACTGTTGAGTTATAATAGGAAGCATATGACTGGAGAACGAAAAGTCTACTCGTGAATACTACTCGTTTATTAATTTCACCAATGCAGTACAGTAGAAAATAACACAATATGATACAATACAATACCAACAACCGGACATGTGAACAGTACCTGGGCTACGACTGATGACGTTTCAAAAGAACGTACAGAAAATAACGCGAATTGAGAAGCGGCCGTGGTCTCAAATAAATGCGGAGATAAGACACTCCCCTCAACATCTTTGGCCTAGGTATATGACATATGGTGCGTTCAAATCACTGGAAATCATGGGCAAAATCTATACGAAGAAAGTTCGCGTGAACAACACCTCATGACACTGTAATGATTCTACTTCCGTTCGGCAACTCGGGCCAAATTTTGATAACAGAGTTGCTTATGGCGCGTTCACTCTCCTGGTGATAGTGATAACCAACGGCTCGCGAGTGATGACGCTCACGCTTACGCGTGTTACCGAAAGCGACCGTTCATGTGCACTTGGGAAACCAACTGGTTCATAACTGGGATAAGGCTGGAAGGAACCAGTTTAGAACTGGCCCTAGCACCAGCCCGGAACTGGCTCTTGGTTTTTTTTTGGTGTGAAAGGCCTATGGAAGGCAACAGCAACACTTGCCCTTATTTAGAGCTGGTTTACCAGTACACAACATTTAAAACTGAGCAAAGTCATACCAATAGACGTTACAATGTGAATCACTAGTGAAGTAGGCCTATGTGATATGATGGTTGATTCTTTCATATTGAGTAAAACGTTCATGTTCCGCCATGTTCATGCGCATCACTAGTAAATCATACGTCACCCACGGGCAACTCTGTTAACAAAATACGGCCCCAGTTGCCGCACGGAAGTAGAATAATAAGGGCGTCATGTGGTGTCGTTCACGAGAACTTTCCGACGTCGCGAAAATGTCTTCCCCATAATTACCAGCGATGATTGTGAACGCGCCATAACTTCCCTATGCGACATGTCACGTGGCTGTAAAAACTCGCGGGAGCTCCAGGGTAACTCCCCCTGTTTGCTCTTTTTTTTGCATGTTGGGTTTTCATGCAGCAGCCGCCCTTACAATTGACCGTCGATGGAAACCTTTCGCCAAAAGAGGACGATATTGGTCCACGTTGCAATGTTTCCTGTCAACAGTATTTACTTCCTGATGTTTTTTAAATGCTCATATCACCTTGGAAGTATGCACAGTGCTGTAAATAAAATTATATGCTAAAGTATAAGCACTTTTCTTGCTGTTGAGTTATGATAGAAAGCATATGATTGATGGAGAATGATATTCAACTCATGAATTTATTAACTACACCAATGCAGTACAGTAGATAACACAACAGGGTACAGAACAATAAAACAACCAGACATGTGTGACTGTCTTAAGTCAGTTTGGTAGTTTCTTTGTAAAGTAGTACTTATTTGGCTCTGACAGTCTTGTATAGGCTACTGAGTTTACAAGTAGCTGTATTTTATTAACTTTTGGCAAAGTCTTTTGTTGCTTCAAATTAAGCGTTTATTTGTATTTATGTTCAGAATTGATTATACAGTCATTCTTTTTACTTAACAAATTGGACACAAAGGAAGTCTAAAGTAATTCTGACATTTATTTGAGAAAGTTCTAATTGTGTTATTATTCCTTTGGTGGAATGTGAGGCACTTTTTATAATCTGAGTTTGACTGCTCAGATTATTCCTGATGGCTACATTGCTAGCCTACATATAGATAACTTGTTACTAGTGATAGTCAGTGACAGCAGTCACAAATACATGTCCACATGCCAAAATTCATTCCATCGCTATTTCAGCTCTCACCATAAAAAAAATACTAGGTATAATCATTATGCACTTCTGAAAAGATCAGATCAAAGCACAGAAAATTACATTTTTCAGCCAATCAACAAATTAATTGAACTATAATATAAAATTGACCAATGATCTCATATACATACATCACCCTTAAGAACGACTACTACTACGATCTACTGCTTTAAATTCACTTCAAACATTTCACTATAAGGGCAAAACAAGTTTCACATTAAAACTGAAATAACACAATCAGAAAACCAAAACAAACTCTAGATCAGTGCACTGGACAGTGAATGTTACATTTGTTCCTCTAACTAATATAAAACAAGGTGTTCGATGTTAAATGGGTAAGCCGTCAAAGATAAGAAACACATTCAATTAAAGACAACCTTCAAACTCGGTATTATCTACACAAATATAAAAAAAGAACAATAAACCATGTAAAAATAGGCTATAGATATAAAGCCATCCATGACATGAAACAAACAAACAGGAACCCCTCAATGTGTCACTAAGAGACGGATCAGAGTTAGGCATTGTGCCGATTGATTTGTGATTGTGATAGACAAGGAAAATAAAATAATGAATGAAACGGAACAGAAATGTAAGGATCCATGAGGGCACGTTTCAGAGTAAATTTGCAGTGATTTTTCTTTGGTGTGCTAAATGCGGCTAAAAGCGCTATCCCATTATACGGCCCATGATATTCAGTGTACAGACTCGAAGCACAGCACACATCCATCGCAAAAAAATAACAATAAAGACGAAGGGGCTACAAATAACTAAACAGAAAATTAAAATAATAACACTGGCTGTTCTTATTTGGTTATTTTCTTTAAATAAAGAAATATGTACACACAAAGCGTATAATATATACACTCGACAAAGAGCAGTTTTTCAGCCTGTTCCTATTCTTTGTGATTTGCCTGAGGTGGCATTCGTTTTGCTATAGAAGAGAACCCTAACCCCTGACCTCCTGGTAAGCTAAGTGATTGTCAATCTTCCTCTGGGCTCTAGTGTGAACGAGGTGTGAAGACATGGGTATGTCCTGGGTGAAAGTTATGGTAGTGGTTTGTTTTGTCTTTTGTAGAATTACACCCGAGCGCTAAAGTGACACTTCAGAAAAGTACCCGAGCCAACGGGATGCTTTTTTGGAGTTCCACACTTTAGTGTCTCTGTTCTTGTCGCAGCTGTTCGGGGAATATTAACTGGTATCCAAAAAAAAAAAGCCTTTTCTCCTCCATTAGACTTGATGAAGATAGGATCTCTGAGCGCAAGATGGGATGCAGAGGAGGGAGAGAAAAGGTGGGAGTTTGGGGAGGGCAGCAAATCCCCTCACCGTGGTCTTCCTCACTGCTGCACCTCCAGATGTTCCATATACGTGTTACTGTAAAGACAGAGGGAAGGATGTGTTAGAGAGTAAGGCCGGCTCGTTTGACTATGCATTTATAGTGTGCTGCACTGGTATAGAGCTAGGTAGTCCTGCCCCCTGTGGTGACGAAGAGCTGGTTCAACATATTCCAAAAGATTGTATGGGGTCTATGGACTAAAATCAGATTTTTCTTATATTCAGGCAGCTGGACATTCAAACAACACAAAGTTGCAGTTAGCATTTCATTAGCATTTCATTGGTCCCTATTGCAATCACAGGAAAAATAAGTAGTCAGGATCATTTTCATTAAAAAACAAACATGTGCTTAGGGGAGGGTTACCATAGACTGAACAGGTTAGTGTAGTGCTAGCCGTAGCTGTCTGACCGCCGTGGATAGTGTAGTCCCACGTTTCACGAAAGGCGGTAAATAAACATTCTAAGTTCATGTGTAAAGAATGTCATAAAAAAAAAAGTGGCTTTTTCCACTCATAACAAAGTTTTCTATAACGATAAGATATTAGTTACTTTCATCTATAATATTATTGTGTTTTATTGACTTCATCAGCTGATATTCAAATTTTTTTCCACAGGGCTTTCGGCATATTGACCAATCAGGATCCAGCATTTAAGGTTGCTGCAGTACATAGATAGGTAACGTATAGGGGGTAGGGGGACCAGGTGGGTGGGGGGTTGGGAGTCTTTACCTGGTCACCAGGCTTCTTGTCCCCATTCACCGCCAGCAGCACAGCCTCCTCTGTGCTGTCGCTCTTCATCTCCACCACGATGTTGTCCCTGCTCGTCTTCTCCTTGGTGCTGCAGGGGCACACACACACACACACACACACACACACACACACACACACACACACACACACACACACACACACACACACACACACACACACACACACACACACACACACACACACACACACACACACACACACACACACACACACACACACACACACACACACACACACACACACACACACAGCTCAATACTGTATCCTCAACGGACATGGATAAATGATATAAACATGATTCTCAAAAATATTTCTCCTCGGCACATTAGAAAAAGAGAAAGAAAAACAGTGTTTTTTTCCATGAAGACATTTGTGTATGCGTGGGTGTGGGACTCTTACAAGAATCCCTGTGAACCACTATATGTATCCTCCACCCCGTGGGACTTACAGGTCCTGCTTGCCGGAGCGGCCGCAGATCTTTCCCTTCTTGTAAAGGAAGTAGAGCACGCTGCCCAGGATGGCCAGCAGCAGCAGGCAGACGATGAGAACTGCAATGATCACACCACTGCTCCCTGCTGGAGGGAAAGCATATCAAAACCAAGGAGGGTTATTCACTGTGTTGGGACAGAAGCTGGGGAAATAGGTAGCTTAAGGAGGATGGAGGAGACATAGCGGTCTAAAAGGAAGGTACAGGATGTTGTGGTTTTTGAAGGCAGGCGTGTGACTGAGCGTGGAGAGCTTGGCTGATGAAAAGAGTGTGGAGCAAGCATCATTCCATGGATCTAGTGATCCATTGACCAAAAGATCATTGCATTGCATTTCCTATGCAATGCAGCACAGGTGTATAGACTGCCGCAGGGAGGCCTGACATTCCCAACAGCCTAGTCGCAAATATATCAACATGCACAATGATGAATTGATGAAGCAGGTAATGCACAATCGATAGCACCGTGCATCAACAACAGTGTAGCCCGGCAGCGTGGAGGCAGATGATAGAAAGGAATAAACAGGAAGGGGTAGTGAGGTGCTGTTGCCCTTCATAAGAGCAAGAAGGAGCAGATTTAGGTGCTCTCCATACAAACCTCTCGGGATTTTGTCTGCGGTGTCTGTTTGGAGTGTGAAAAACCATACATTCAGTTATCAACGGACCCTGGGTACCCGTGTGTATATGGGTAGGATTGCATCCTGGCTGGACCTAATTCAAACAGGTGCCTTCAACCAAAGCCTCAATAAAGCTGATCAATTTCTGATTTAAGAGATTCATATCTGTGCTACATGCTAATTATTCTGCTAGCTACAAGCAGAGTGAGTTCTGTGGAGGACCAGAGAAGGCCTTGCAGGCCTATTTAATCTCATTTGACTGGAGTTTGGCAGGACACAACAACAAGGCTGCAGAGAGAGAGAGAGAGAGAGAGAGAGAGAGAGAGAGAGAGAGAGAGAGAGAGAGAGAGAGAGAGAGAGAGAGAGAGAGAGAGAGAGAGAGAGAGAGAGAGAGAGAGAGAGAGAGAGAGAGAGAGAGAGAGAGAGAGTAGAGAGGAGAGAGAGTGAGAGATGGGAGAGGAGAGATGAATAGGAAGTGGGTGAGGGAGAGAGAGGGCGAGAGAGAGATGGATAGATGTGGGGATTGAGGGAGAGAGAGAGAGAGAGAGAGAGAGAGAAATGGGGAGAGAGAGAGAGAGAGAGAGAGAGGAGAGAGAGAGAGAGAGAGAGAGAGAGAGAGAGAGAGAGAGAGAGAGAGAGAGAGAGAGAGAGAGAGAGAGAGCGAGAGAGCACATAAAGCAGCAGTCATAATGGGAATCAGGAGACTTGCCGTAAGTGCATTTTGAATATCAGCTGCCTTCTTGAGTTCCACTAAATGTTTCTGTGTGGTGTTCTCTGCATATGTGTGCGTGCCAATTATTGTGTGTGGTTGTGTGTGTGTGTGCGCATGTGTGTTTGTTTGTGTGTCAGTGTTTGTGTGTTGGTGTGTGTTTGTATGTGTGTGTGTCAGTGTGTGTGTCAGTGTGTGTGTGTGTTGTGTGTGTGTGTCAGTGATGTACAGTATGTCGGTATGTCAGGAAGTGCACACAAACTGTAATTCTAGAAGGTACGCATGCCGTGATATGAGCCATTAGCATGTGAAAAACAACACCTAGAAGCTGAGCTGAAGTCCAATTCAATACTTGATTCATGTTAATCCCAGGCAAAGAAATATATATTTTTTATCGAAAGTAGTCATTTTACTTAGTACTTTTACCTGCTATTTCCTACAGTGACAGACCTTGATACGTCTGAGAAACAATTACAAAACCCTGACAATCCCACAATAATATAATTAAAAACATTAATGCATTAATAACAACCACAGCCTGTTGTTGTTTTGCATCTTATTCAATCGATTAACAGAGTTAGACAAAGACACAAAAACAAAAGACCCAGGCCTCCAGCCAAGCGTGGACCTGGGACCACTCAAAATGGTGAAAGCGCAGCTAGGACTCAGGTCTTACCTGTCCCTATGGTGCTGGCGGGCTGATTGGTGGGTAGGATGACTGGACATAGTTAGGGGCACAGGGGGGTCAACACTTAGGGAGGGGGGGTTGCACACTCAAACTTATACAACATCACCCATATGTGAACATGGTAAAGATATACACGAGAGGACTGAATGCTGTGGTTTCCGTTTCCTGGTTTGCATCTTATTTAAACCATGAAGAGACAAGGACAAAGACGCAGCAACAAAGCAACAAAGCCGGGTTATTGTAAAAGGTTAAAGGAGACATATTATGGTGTTTTCCCAAGTAAACATAGTATATGAGTTCCAGAAAACATGTCTTTGAAGCTGTTTGCTGGAAATAGCTTTTAGGAAAAAAAATCTTGCCTACCGCTATTCCCCTCTGTTTCAGTCCCTTCAGAATGTGCTGTTTCTGGTGTGTCTGTAGCTTTAATGCAAATGAGCTGGTGCCAATTGACCAATGAGCTGTCAGACTGAACCACAGCATGGAGAAGGGATTGTTGCCGTTTGCGGACTCCTGGAGCTCTATGTCTATATAATATAATATAATATTAATAATAATAATATTATGTAATATATAGGTATTTATATAATATTATATGAAATATCACGGCCAAAAGCTATGTGCGCCTCAGAGGATATTATGAATCTTAAAGACTGCGTCTGACATCTCTGGTACTTCCACAACAAGTAAACACTCGTAGTGGGGGTTATCTCGGCCATGGTCAAGAAGAATCGGGGGAAAAGAACTTTGGCCGTGACTCTGAAGTCCATATTGAACATGGAGGAGAAGGAGATTGTACATCCGGAGCTGAGCTGCCGGACTGGCGCATCACTACTACAACACTCATATGTGAACGTGGTAAAGATATACACGAGAGGACTGGCTGCAACAAAAACACCCACAACCACAGCCAAGCGTGAACCTTTGACCCAACAAACAGAGGTTATTGTAAAAGGTAAATGAAGTGGTACTGGTTGTGGGTTGAGTGGAGCGGGGACTCTGGGTCTTACCTGTAGCTAGGGTGGTGGTGGTGGGCGAAGCGGTGGTTGGGACGACTGGACATAGTTAGGGGCACAGGGGGTCAACACTTAGGGAGGGGGGGGGTTGCACACTCAAAACTTATACAACATCACCCATATGTGAACATGGTAAAGATATACACGAGAGGACTGAATGCTGTGGTTTCCGTTTCCTGGTTTGCATCTTATTTAAACCATGAAGAGACAAAGACAAAGACGCAGCAACAAAGCAACAAAGCCGGGTTATTGTAAAAGGTTAAAGGAGACATATTATGGGGTTTTCCCAATTAAACATAGTATATAAGTTTCAGAAAACATGTCTTTGAAGCTGTTTGCTGGAAATAGCTTTTAGGAAAAACAATCTTGCCTACCGCTATTCCCCTCTGTTTCAGTCCCTTCAGAATGTGCTGTTTCTGGTGTGTCTGTAGCTTTAATGCAAATGAGCTGCTGCCAGTTGACCAATGAGCTGTCAGACTGAACCACAGCATGGAGAAGGGATTGTTGCCGTTTGCGGACTCCTGGAGCTCTATGTCTATATAATATAATATAATATTAATAATAATAATATTATGTAATATATAGGTATTTATATAATATGATATCAAATATCACGGCCAAAAGCTATGTGCGCCTCAGAGGATATTATTAATCATAAAGACTGCGTCTGACATCTCTGGTACTTCCACAACAAGTAAACACTCGTAGTGGGGGTTATCTCGGCCATGGTCAAGAAGAATCGGGGGAAAAGAACTTTGGCCGTGACTCTGAAGTCCATATTGAACATGGAGGAGAAGGAGATTGTACATCCGGAGCTGAGCTGCCGGACTGGCGCATCACTACTACAACACTCATATGTGAACGTGGTAAAGATATACACGAGAGGACTGGCTGCAACAAAAACACCCACAACCACAGCCAAGCGTGAACCTTTGACCCAACAAACAGAGGTTATTGTAAAAGGTAAATGAAGTGGTACTGGTTGTGGGTTGAGTGGAGCGGGGACTCTGGGTCTTACCTGTGGCTAGGGTGGTGGTGGTGGGCGAAGCGGTGGTTGGGACGACTGGACATAGTTAGGGGCACAGGGGGTCAACACTTAGCGAGGGAGGGGTTGCGCACTCAAAACTTATACAACATGACTGACATGTTAACAGGGTACAGAAATACAGCTGACACACATGACACAGGATAGGGCTGGGCCTTGAGGCAACGGGGAGAGTAAAGGGGTCAGAGGTATGAGGTGGAATCAATCACTGGGCTATATTCGCACACAGCTACATAGAAATATACATAGACACATACATAGCCAACACGGAGACACTTAACGTGCACACGTTGACACTTGTGACACTGTCTTACACAGACATAAACACATGAACCCAGAAGTAGCGCATGCAGGAACTCACTGGCTTTGATGGAGTACAGAGTCTCTACGTTGCCGTTTGCATTGGAGGCGTGGCAGGACATGTTCAAGTCCGAGCTGACCCTGACGTTGACCCAGCTCATAACCCCATCCTCCGTCACATTGGAATGAGAGTCGACCTGACGTTCGAAAAAAACACAGAGAAACGGTTACTTCATCGCTTTAAAGGGACCCATTCTTTTTAGAGATAGGGCTGACTGAATTCATAGGGTTGAACTTCTCAGGAAAGTTCTGATGCATGTTTATGTATTGATTGAGAAAACTGTCGGGGTCCTCAGGAGATGAAGCCCTGGGCGGGAGGTGAAGGCCTACCAGACTCCCTGCGGACCTCCAGGTGATGGTCGGCGTGGGGTTCCCCCTGGCCCTGCAGGTCAGGACCACCGTGCTCTCCACCGCCTGCTCCAGGCTGGTTCTCTGCGGCTCACTGATCTCCGGTGAACCTTTGTGCACATGGACTTTTTAGGACCGATGCCAATAATGATTTTTTTCATCAGCCTTAGCCAATGACGATACGGGCTGCTGATTTTCTTGGGCCGATATTTGTAGCCGATGTTTTTGCCCCCTCAATTTAAAAAAAATCGTAAAAATGACACAATGATGACATATGTCACAAGTCTCAGTTTAAAAAAGGAACATCTATTGAACAGATAGATAAATATATATCTAATCGGCAAACGCAAATTAAAAACGCAAATATCTGCCCGATATATTGTTCGTTTGCTAGTTCACATGTTGTCGTATGTTTAGCTACGTTAAAATCATTAATTGGATTTGACTTCAATGATAAAGAATGTTATCCGAATTTGGTTTGTAAGAACGTCCTGATCATACAAGTTCGCAATATGTTTCTCCATCGTAGAACGCATCTTCCCACATCTTCAAATGATGTGACAGATCATCGAACGGGGGAGGAGTTTAAGTTCATGATGAAATAATCAGTGCCACTATGTGGCGAAAAAAAATAAGTAAACAAATTGGCCGCGCCCATATATGGAAATCAATTGCAGCCGGGCTCAGAGCAGAAGGATGTTCATTAGTGAAAATAAAGCTTTGAAATCCCTTCCACACGTGATGGAACTGACCCTCAACAATCAGCTGAAACGCGGCGCTGGTTTCCATGCCGACCAGCTGGGGAACCGTCACCAAGCACTCGTAGGCTCCAGCCATGTCGTACACAACGTCCCTCAGTGACAGTATGTTGCCTGTGGCCACCTTCACGCCGTTCTACACACATACACACACACAAACACAATAAAGCCACGGATAGCTGAAATAGAACAACATCCTGGTTTCAATCTCTCCTATTCCGGTGGTTAGGATGCTTCCTCTCCTAAGCACCGGCTTTGGGTCCATACATTGTTCATACCCCCAATGTCTGCCCGCCACCTTAATGCCTCCTGGAGCAACACGCCTAACCCCTACCTGCTCTTTAATGCCATGTCCTATAAAAGCTGGTAAAAGAGTCTGCTGAATAGTAAATAATATTGCCTATATATTTGGCAGACTTTTGCCCAGCAGCAGTTTATTCAAAGATGGCTGATATGGCATAGAACATGAAACACTACAGGAGAAAGACGTATTTCTGCGGAAGGACCTTCATCCAGACGGTGTGTGTTTTGAGGGAAGAGTCGGCTTTGCAGCTCTGGTTCAGATCAGCTCCCTGGGACAGCGTGAGGGTTTCTTCAGGAAACACTATCGCAGGATCTAGATCTACGCGCGCACAAACACGCACACACGCACAAACACACACACACAAACACCGGGACATACACAGACAAACGCACGTGCACACAAATGCACACACACGGGCATGTGCGCACACATGCACGCACACACACACACACACACGCACGCACGCACGCACGCACGCACGCACACACACACACACACACACGCACGCACGCACGCACGCACACAAACACACACATTCACAAAAAAACAAACCAAGAAAGATATTGGCCCAGTCGTGGAGTTGCTCCAGAACACGATTAACATGGGACAGTTTTTGTTGTTTGATCGCTTGTATCCTAGAGAAGTATCATAGTATAGTCAACAGTTGTATACAGTCTGTGTGTGTGTGTGTGTGTGTGTGTGTGTGTGTGTGTGTGTGTGTGTGTGTGTGTGTGTGTGTGTGTGTGGTGTGTGCGTGCGTGCGTGCGTGTGTGCGCGCGTGGGTGGTGTGTGTGTGCTGTGTGTGTGTGCGTGCGGCGTGCGTGTGTGTGCGTGTGCGCGTGCGTGCGTGCGTGCGCGCGTCGCGTGCGTGCGTGCGTGCGTGCGTGCGTGTGTGTGTGGGTGTGTGTGTTTGTATGTGTATGTGATTGTGTGTGTGTGTGTATAAGGGTGTGCGTGCGATGCTTACAGTTTACGACCAGCGAGGTGTTCCCCACCACATCTTCAAAGGTCTCTGTATGCGTAGTGATGCACTTGTACCACCCCTCGTCATGACGGCTCACGTTCCTCAGCTCCAACACGTTGTTGATAGTGTCCAACACCACCTCCACAAACACAGAAAACAAAATGTAACCACGGTGTAGACCTGTTGTCGGGTAGTACAGAGTACTAAACGCTTGTTTGTTATTGTTGCTGTGTCCAAGTGGCGGATGACAGGCAGATTGGACGGACCCAGATTTACGCACAGGGACGCAGTGGTGCAGTTGTCATTTTATAGAAAACAACTCCCAGGTATCTTATGATATCATCATATGAAGATGAGCGCTCACATGAATCATGAGCACATGATCACCGATGCATCATTGGTACAATGGGGTTGGAACGTATTTCAGAGCGTGTTCATGTATTCATGGGCCATCCTGACCACCACTTTAAAATGTGTATTTATGTGAATGGATAACGGGTAAATGGATCCATTCACTGTGTTGATACATATTGAATGGTTGGTTAATGCTTCTTGGATGCTTTTGTATAACTTGATCTGTTTTTCAATCAAAATGTATCGATAACCACAGATAATCGATCAACGTAACAGGGGTTCGGGGCAGAAACAAAACATGACATAACAGGGCTCTCTATACCCCTTTGTGACTGAAGGTGAAGGATGGCTGAGGATTTCCGTTGCCCAGACACTCGAATTCCACCGTGTCACCCTCTTTGATATCCCTCTTGGGGGACTTCACCCACAGGTTGACCTCATCTGTGGGGTCTGAGATACAGAGGAGAGGTTCAAACGTTATCATTGAAGGCACGTTCAATCGTCATGAAGTAATTCATGGCTAAAATGCATTTAATCTCAGAGAAGGTTGTGAATCACGTCAAAGGGGAGAGTACGGCTTCATGAGGGGCCTGCAACATCAACTCTGTTACCCTCCTACATCGATGGAGAAGTTTAGGAACCCCTTGTTTCAGATGGAATTACAACACTATCAGATTTGAAAGTATATATTCTAGGGCTGAGAGTTCTAGAAGTTCTAATCTTCCCTCTTTTTTTTTTCTGTCATCCCCTTGGTTACGACCCATGTCAACTTTGTGATACCTGTTTTCAGTATAACATTATGTTGAAGACAATTTAAGACTGATTTCCTCATTATCAAAAAAAAAATTAATTTTGCTTTCGCTGCTCCTTAAAAAAGAGACAAACGGGTATATTTACAGGATGAAAAGATGGATCTGATATCTGCATGAAGAGTACTCACAGCTGACCCGGATCTTGATTTTGTCGGACTCCAACATGCCGGATCCCCCTATGATCTGGTAGTTGACCTCACAGTAGAACTCAGAGTCCTTGTCCTCCTTTACCACTTTCAGGCTCAGCTCGCTGCTCACCGAAAACAACCCGCTGGAATCCATGAGCACTTGGGGCACGACAGACACCTCTGGCAGACACACACACACACACACACACACACAACAAACACACACATACACACACACAAATAAGGGGTCAGAAAGGGACTCGCGCTGCATACTTGTACGGGCATGGGATGAATAATAACTTGAACTTGATCATGAGTTAAGATGAAAATATGTAAACAGCTCCAATGATCAGTAAAGAGGAATATAAACAAAGGAAGAAAAGGCCATTGGTTCAGTGTCCCCTTGAAAACCCCTTAAGTGGACCTCCATGGGGCTTCAGTAACGGGAGCAGACCAAAATGCCTCTGGACGCCATCGGATCGGCCTGCAACCAAACATAGAAACTAAACGGGTGACACAGCACCGAAGTGCACATATGTTCTTACCATTAGGGAGGTTGAACAGTGGTGTGTTGTCTTTATACCAGGTGATGTTTGGTCTGGGATAACCATTCTTCGTCTCACAGCTTCCAATCTGTACAGCAGAGCGAAGAAAGGAGGTGTGAAGAGAGGAGAGGAGGGGTCGGAGGGGAGGGGAGGGGAGGGGAGGGGAGGGGAGGGGAGGGGAGGGAGGGAGAGGAGAGGAGAGGAGAGGAAGAGGAGAGGAGAGGAGAGGAGAGGAGAGGAGAGGAGAGGAGAGGAGAGGAGAGGAGAGGAGAGGACGGGGAGGTGGAGGAGAGGAGGAGGAGAGGAGAGAGGAGAGGAGAGGAGAGGAGAGGAGAGGAGAGGAGAGGAGAGGAGAGGAGAGGAGAGGAGAGAATCTAACACAGTTAAATTTCCCCCCAAAAAAAGAATGATAACATTTAATTGGAGTGGAATACAGAGCCTTGCCTTGACTGGTTCGTTGTTGTTGAACCAGATGTCTTTGTTCACGCCTTCGATGATTGGGTGGGCTGGCTTCTCTGCGGCCACAAAACAACAACAACAACAACAACATCAAAAACATTGTTTACTCTCCATCCTCTCTATAAAACACCTAATCCAACACGCGGGTTGAACCCGGCCCTTACCGAACACCCTCAGCTGCGTTCTGCCCTCGTCGTTGCCGTCTGTCAGGCTCTTGACGAGGCAGATGAAGTCCACCTCGTCCCCCAGCCGGGTCTCCAAGACGCGCAGGAGCACCTGGCCGGACCCTTGGGACGGCGTGACGTCCACCTTGATGCGGCCGGTGAACTGGCTTTTGGTTTCCTCGATGCGCATCGTGGGGTCCTGGAAGTAGATCCTGTGTCGCTTGCCAGCTCGATCCAGCTGTTATCGTGCACAGAAGAATCCAATGAAGGGATGGAAGAGCAGAGAGACATGTTAAACACGGGCGTGAGTAAAGGGGGTGCAGCCCGACATGGACCCAGGGCTGGGAGGGCCACGGGAACAGGCCTTGTCCCTGTCCTATGGAGCTGTTTTGATTTCTTAAAGGCTGTTGTAGCTTTCTTGCTGTTGGTTTGCTGTGCTAACCCTATTATAACTTTAACACTTTAAAAAAATACTATCTGTACAGGCTATTATTACTTAGTGTCTGTGTGCATGTGAATGTGTATGCGTTTGCGTGATTGGTTGCACAAAATCTACAATAAATCAATTCCCCATTGATGTAAAAAGTGTTTTTCTGTTTAGGGTTATGGTTAGTGTTAGGTAAGCGTTGAAGCTTAAAGAGTGATCAAAGTTTTATTTTAATAATATTTTCCTTTATTAATTAATGTATAATGTCAACACGGTTTCTGCTTTCTAAGTTGAGTGCACTTTAAAAAGCGGATTAAAGGTTTGAATCTGAAACTCACATAAAACCACTCTATGATCAAGCCGCCGATGCCAACTTCTGTGGTGTAGATACAGGGGATCTCCGCGGCTGTGCCAAGGGTCACTTCCACGCGACCCTCCATCTCCACCTTCACCTGGGCCTTGACTAGCCATCGACAGAGAGATAGACACACACACACATGCACAAACAGAACCTCAGTCTATTGAATCAATATTTTTGGAAAACATCAATTCCCACAGCCACATAACCCGTGTGTGTCTCCTTCAACAGCGGGCGGCGGGTGATCCTGGTTTGGAATGTGGCGCATAAACACGCGCTCTGAGCGGGACATTCTCCAGCCCCTGGCGACCCCCTTGACACACCCCTCCCCCCCCCCCCCCCCCCCCCCCCCCCCCCCCCCCGACGTGAGGCAGGCCAGGGGGACATGGAGGAAGAGGAGGAGGAGAAAGGAGAAGAGGAAGATGAAGGGACTGGTAATGGACGTGAAAGGGAGATAGAGGAAGAGAGAGGGATGCTATGGTAGGAATGAAAAGCCCACCCATGTCCACATTAATATGTTGCATTCCAGTTTCACACTCGCACACAGGAAGAAAGGCTCAATTTACAGACGACATAGAAGAGCCACTGTTCCCTCCTGCGAGTCTCTCCGAGGAATGACTGGTTTTCCCCCCTCTACAGGGATGATGCAACCGGCCATAGGGTTGGACGCCCAATCACAATTCCTCTTAACGCGTCGTATCTGTGTGTGTGCATTTGCGAGTGTAGATGTTTGTTTTCTACTTTTCAGAAATGTGCTTATAGCTGGAAAAACATAATGCGTAAAGTAAACTTTAAAGAAAAACTTTAGAAGTGAGGAGCCTCTGCCAACAAAATTTGATGGAAAACCATTACCTACTTGTCTGAATTTGGATCAGAACACAGATAAACTCTATCTCCTGCTCACCAACTAACCCGTTCTGCCCTCTCTCCCATCTGTATTTTCTCCACATCATGCTATGATCTATCTTTGGCTCCTGGTTCACTTTCCATCTCTCTCATCTCCCATCCATCCTGCCAAGCCTCCAACCACTGCCCTCAATCTGTTGTCACATTTCATGTCCTAATTTTCTCCCACCTGCATTTGTTGCTGTTTACTGTGGGCTAATGGAGCCGGAAGGATGTTTTCCTCTCGGAGAAATCTAATTATCGTCTGACAAAGACATTTCCTGGACATTAGCAACAGTAGACAGTGCTGCTGACTCACCCCGGCAGACTCGAGCCTGCACCTTGGGACGGCCAGACTTTGGGCAGACCAGAAACCCATTATTTGCAATAGTTTGGAGTTTGTTTGGGTTTTTGCTTTGTAGTGTTTTTCAACTTTCTTCAACGAACCCGGCCACCGTTATGACTTATGGTTGATTGGGTGACTACGATGGTTGATTGGGTGACTACGTTGATTGGGTGACTACGAGACGGATGACCTTAGATACGCTCCCTGTTGGGGCTGGCGGTTCCCAACATGAGCTCATGTGTACCAATATATCCCTCTAGGCTGCATGTGGACACTCATATGCGGTTTAACCCCCCCATCATGGATGCGAGTGCTCCCGAGCCCCCAGAGAGAGATAACTTCCCCTGTTGATGAGAAAGCAGTTCTGCTGGAGCCAACCAGATTGTTTATCAGCTGTCTATGACAGGCCAAGAGGCCCCGCCTCCAAAGGTTGAAATATGGACCAATTGGGAGAGCTATATTTCTCTGAAGCTTTATGAGTTTGTTAACAGTAAGCCAACAGTATGTTTTCCCCAGAAAGAGAGCGAGAGAGAGCAAGAGCAAGAGCAAGAGCAAGAGCAAGAGCGAGAGCGAGAGCAAGAGCGAGAGCGAGAGCGAGAGAGAGAGAGAATGTGTGTGTATGTGTGTGTGTGTGTGTGTGTGTGTGTGTGTGTGTGTGTGTGTGTGTGTGTGTGTGTGTGTGTGTGTGTGTGTGTGTGTGTGTGTGTGTGTGTGTGTGTGTTGTGTGTGTATGTGTGTGTGTGTGTGTGTGAGAGAAATGCACTCTGCACGGCTAAGAGCACTTCTCTGCTTCCTCTCCCTTTAATGGCAATGGGAGTTAAGAAGAGAAAAGGAGTGGAGATGAAAAGAGAAGGAATGAAAAGTTAAAATAGGTATGGATGAGACATAGTGGCCAGGTGAAAAGAGACAGGTGGTAATCGACAACATATGGAGAGTGTGTGATTCTTGGCTTCCATGTGCCATCAGTCCAGCCTCTATCTGCTCGCTTACGCCTACAAAACGCAGAGAGAGAGAGCGCACATGTAACATCTGTGCTTAAGTCTGCAAGCAGAATGCCGAAATAACTAAGGAGACAAGTTGCCCTCCCTCCATTGGATTTAGAAAGATAATTCCTCATAGAACCATAGCTTTGATCTAGATTCAAGACTTTCTAGAAGCTAACACACACACTTGACATAATGTCAATTAGTCCCAATCACGGAGGTGATTTTGTTGAAAGTGTGCGCAGTAACACACACACGCACATGCACACACACACACACACATACACAAAAACACACTCACACACACATGAGGGACTGTGGCTGTGTATATTAAAAATTCACATAGTAAAAGCTATGTGCACTTATAGATAAGATAAACAAAGAAAGGTCCCCCCCACAAATATGCACACACACACACACACACACACACACACACACACACACACACACACACACACACACACACACACACACACACACACACACACACACACACACACACACACACACACACACACACACACACACACACACACACCATGAAGGTCTGAAGAGGCAGACGGGGCAGAAAGCCTTACTCTTGGGGGGAGGCCGTATCAAAGGCATTTCTTAACTTGACAAAAAGGCTTTGATTTTGACTTTAGACAGAACAGCTGCTCTGTGTAGAGAAAACAATACACGAAGCATTCCTATCTGACTGTGTTCATCTCCGGTATATCAGGGATGCTTCATTTATCAGGAATATTTGAATAACTTTCAAGGAAACATCTTCATTTATAATAAACAGAAAAACTAGTCTTCATGCATTAGACCGTAAACAAGACTCTAACTAGAATATATACAATATTAACAGCAAACAGCCTCCAAACTCGACAGTAAAGTGGAAAATATCTGGAATACTGAATGATCATAAGATGAAGACAAGGTTGAAACATGGTTTCCAGGTTGCCTCATTCCAGCTGGACACCAGCGGAGAAGAGGAGAGAGAACGGAGAGAACAGCTCACAACATAAATGTAGGCTACACAATAAAACACAAAGTCCGGCCCAAGTCCGACCCATAACATGCTGACTGGGCCTGGCCCTCAGAAAGTATCTTTATTAATGAATTATTTAACTGTGCTCTGCAATCAATAATGTTCAGCTTGGAGTACCTCGGAAAAAAATCGTTGAAGTGTGTTTTGTTAAATCACCAGCTAGAACTGGGCAGATCAAAGCATAGGGACATAGTGGCACACTGTGTGTGTGTGTGTGTGTGTGTGTGTGTGTGTGTGTGTGTGTGTGTGTGTGTGTGTGTGTGTGTGTGTGTGTGTGTGTGTGTGTGTGTGTGTGTGTGTGTGTGTGTGTGTGTGTGTGTGTGTGTGTGTGTGTGTGTGTGTGTGTGTATGTGTATGTGTATTTGTGTGTGTTTGTGTGTCGGTCTGTCTGTCCTGTGTGGTGCGTGTGTGTGGTGCTGACCCCTGAGCAGCCGATGTTAGTGCAGACGTGCATAAATCCTCATAGTTCCATGTGCACGGGCCCCGCCACAAGCCACGCAAGACATCATGTGAGCTCTGCAATTTTTACATTCCATCCACATGCCCAGTTACTTCCCTCTATCGCTATTTTAAGATAAATGCCTACTGTACTCCCAAAGGCCTTCTATCATCGTGACATGCCTGGTAGTTCTGTTAGCATTGCAGCGTTGCCTATTTACATAATATTGTTTACATCCAAATGCATTAGGTCAACATTTACATGACGAGAATTCCAATTCTTTGACGTCCATTCATGTATAATTTGACCAAGGGCTCTTCTGCACTTATCTGACTCTCATGTTTAGTGTGTCTGTTTGTGTTTGAGGTGGGGCGTTATATAGTGTGGTAATGTGTTTCTATTTCATTTGCCCTTATTTGGTTACCTTGGAAAACGGACACAATTCAAAATTGATTGCTTTTGACCCGACCTGATGGGAAAACTTCCATCTGCTCGCACACAGTCATGCACATTCTCACGGACACACACACACACACACGCACACGCACGCACACACACACACACACACACACACACACACACACACACACACACACCACACACACACACACACACACACACACACACACACACACACACACACACACACACACACACACACACACACACACACACACACACACACACACACACACACACGCACACATACACACACACATAGCCAAGACAGGGAGGACACAGTCCAGAAACGGGTTTCCAGCATTGTCACATCTAAGAATAACAGTGGTCTATCAAACGGACATTGGGGACATGATATGGCAGAACTACAGTAAAATGACCTGACCGACACTAGAAATAGCAGCTTCAGGGATGAGTGTGTGTATGTGTGTGCATGTGAGCGTGTGCATGTGTTAGTTTGCGTTTGCGTATGTGAGAGGAGACCGTGAGAAGCAGTATCTCAGCCAGGTCTGCTCTTTGTACTACTGTACTTGTGACAAGAGCTAGAGAATGGGAAGCAAAGGGATGAAGAAGGAACAGAGGAAGCATGAGGCACGTGTATGTGTGGGCATGTAATACAGTTAGCAGTAGTCCTGTCTTTATGTGACGATATCACTTTCTTGAGTGTCACGTAAACGCACTACTGCTGCATGCTGTTTGGGGATCTTCGGTCATGGGAGACATTTCAGGGACACCAACCCGCACCGACTCCATGCATGTAAGGATACACCAAATCACAAACAATTGCTTATTGATGTGTCGTGTAATGGTGTACCAAACTTGGCAATGTGGTTAGGCGACAAAATGGGTATCGTCTTTGTTTTTAAGGAAGCAGCTTTGACTGATCTTTTCCGTTTTTTTGGTTAACGGCTGTTATTAGAGATTAAACATACGTAGTAGTTATTGAATCAATGCGGTGGAAGTCAGCTTCTGGTTAAGCTGACCTTGACCTTGGTTGGGTGTTCTATTGGCACAACAACACCAACACTAACTGGGCTGAGCCAGCGAGTGCCGGCCAGAAGTAGCACACAGAAATAGACTTTAGGAATGAGCCTCCCCAGTCATTAGTGAGGTTACTCAAGGTCTAATGCGCTGTCTGCTCTCAGTCGAAGCACTGACCATAGCTTTTCATGGTATTATGGTCAAATAGTGCTAGATATTTTTCCAAAACAACAAAGTTCCAAAGTGTGTGTTTAGGTTGCTTTAAATAATACTTGAGAAATATTGAGGGAAAAGGATACCTTAACACATACATGACACATGCTAAACAACAAAAAACACAGTACTTATATAATATTTACACTATTTACGTTGATGATTCTTTGGGGATTCAGGTGACATATGACTGTGTAAGGAGACAGACAGAAACAGCTGGAGCAGCCCCACAGCATTCCCATGCCTGTCTGAGTAGGGTCACAGTCACTGTGACCCCCAGCACAGTGATCCCCCCTGACACACACACACACACACACACACACACACACACACACACACACACACACACACACACACACACACACAGCACACACACACACACACACACACACACACACACACACACACACACACACACACACACACACACAGGCCAATCAACATCTGAAATTAGAATGAAAGGGAAAGATATAGGGAATCAATCCAGAGAAGAAAACCACCCTGATGGGTGAGTATGTGTGAGGAGGAGCAAAGTGGGGGAGAGTTTAAGATCCTGCTCCAGTTTCCCCCACCAAGATGATAATTCTTTCTGTATATGCCCCCCATTTTGTCTCTGCAGAACACCTGTTAGAAAAGATCCAGTCGAGTCCTGGTTTCCCAACATTCTGCACACTAGGGATCTCTGCTCCGTCAACACCATTACAATAACAGTATTAGTCCTCAGTGAGGCTTTTCCCTAAGTGCCTCCTCCTTATTTCAATGGCACGAGTTAAGATGTTCGATATCACACAGACCACTGTGGCTGATTAAATCAAATTATCTGGGGTGTAACCGTAAACAAGTAGAGGTGGTGGAGCCTTGGGGGACCAGGTAGGGGGCTTGGAGGACCAGAGTGGAGGCTTTGGGGACCAGGGGTGGAGGCTTGAAGGACCAGGGGTGGAGGCTTGGGGACCAGGGGTGGAGGCTTGGAGGACCAGGGGTGGAGGCTTGGAGGACCAGGTGTGGAGGCTTGGAAGACCAGGGGTGGAGGCTTTGGAGGACCAGGGGTGGAGGCTTGGGGGACCAGGGGTGGAGGCTTGGAGGACCAGGGGTGGAGGCTTGGAGGACCAGGGGTGGAGGCTTGGAGGACCAGGGGTGGAGGCTTTGGGGACCAGGGGTGGAGGCTTTGGGGACCAGGGGTGGAGGCTTGGAGGACCAGAATGCCGGAGGTCGTTAGGTCCTCAGCTGTGCGGACCACTAGCACCACATCACACACAAACACACGGGAGTGTTACTCTTTCTTCCAACAGATGGACACCAAAGAAGAGATCAGTGCCTTCTCCAGCCTTTGATACGTCTCTTGGTGAAATCCCACGCTCTCAGTTTTCTCTAAAGGCGGCTATGTTTCGATACACTAGCTCCCAAAATAAGAGTAGTAACGGGCCGCTGAGTTCATGTGGGACACAGTCAGCTTTCCCATAGACCGAACCGGTCCTTTGTCAAGATTAGAATAACAAAGGGGAATGAAAACAAATAGATGCCATCATTGAAATATGCACTGTGTGCGTGTGTGTGGCAGTATGTGTGTGTGAGATGCCTTCCTGTGCATGCCTTTAAGTACATCAAGTAGAGGAATTCTTGAGTGTATGTATTTATTTAAGCGTGTTTGCCTTGTGTGTGTGTGTGTGTGTGTGTGTGTGTGTGTGTGTGTGTGTGTGTGTGTGTGTGTGTGTGTGTGTGTGTGTGTGTGTGTGTGTGTGTGTGTGTGTGTGTGTGTGTGTGTATGTGAGTGTGTGTTTGTGTGTGCGTGTGCGTGTGCATGAGTGTGTCACACTGGGCCTCCACTCCTTCACTGCTCCCAAGATGGTAGAAAGTTCCCCTACATCCTCTTTCCCACGTCCCCTCAGGAAAAAGAAAGATGGCTTCCAAATGATGGGCCGGTTATGCCAGCAGAAAACAGTCACCCACGCTGTGGCCGGCTATGGGAAAGGCCATGAGGGTAATAGCTCATTTTTTCTGTTACACTGTGGGTGTCAAGACAGAGTGAAGAGAGAGTGCAAAGAAAGAAAAAAAGAATGAATGACAGAAAGACAGAAAGATAAAGAGGAACTGATAGAAAGAAAGACAAGAGAGAGCAAGCATGAGAGAGAGAACAAGAGTGAGAGAGAGAACAAGAGTGAGAGAGAGAACAAGAGCGAGAGAGAGAACAAGAGCGAGAGAGAAAGAACGAGCACGGGAGTGAGAGCGAGAGAGAGATCTAGTAACAAGCATGAGGTGTGATTGCTGCTAGCCCAGGATAAACAATGAAAGCAAGACGGGCATTTGAATAGAATTTGATGAACTGGCAAACAGATGATCCACATTAGCAATAGCAGACAGATATATTGTATACAGGATAAGATTTACTTTATTTATCCCTGGTGGGGGAAGTAATTGTTGGTAGCATGTATCAGCAAAACAACCCCAAACCATTAGTGTAAAATTAGCACTGTGGTTTAGTTTCGATCAGAGGATATTCCCATGGAAGGACTTTCCAGTCAGCCGTCCCGCCAGCCGACAGTGCTGCCTGTAGGTAACCAGGGTAGCAGCACAGCCACAGAAGCCTCCCCTGCGGAGCCGGCGTGGCTGCTCTCCCTAGCCCAGAGGAGAGGCTTGCATTAGGGTTAAAAGGCTCTTACTGTGACCTGGATCAACACAGTGTAACCGTGTTTCAGGAAAACAACATCCATTATTAAACAGGCTGTTGGTGGTGGTGGTGGACAGGCGAAGCGGAAAGTGGTCGTTTGCTGATTAAAGTCGAGTTGCCACACCGTTTCATTCCTCCTGCGGCGTGGAGAGAGAACATCAAGTTCAGGAGAGTCTTCAGACACTCTTCCTGGCTGAGATCCGCTCTAAAAGCCAGTGAGGACCAGATGTTTAATGGCCATCCCCGAGCGTGGGCCTGAGACCATAGAGGAGTATGGTGGGACAGTGGGAGCCGTGGACACTTTAAGAGGGGGATTAAGGAAGAATGGGTTCACTATCTTCTATCTCACTCTCATTCCCTCACACTCTCTCGGTTTCCTTTGGCAGGCGGGAGGCACTGCCCCTCTGAATTCCGTCAATGCAGACCAATGAGGTTTGACATGATTCAGGAATGTTCCATGAATGAATGAGTAAACCAGACAACAAATAGCCAACAAACGTACCATGAAAGAACGTTAATCAATAAACAGAAATAGGGAGAGGCATGGAAACAGATTCGCTTGCTCAATGAATACAAACAAACTTCAGAGACCAACTGAGGTGACTGTTTAATATTGGTGTCTTTGGGTTTGATTTTGCGATTCAATGGTAAGGTTCCCTCTCAATCACACTGGACTGTGGCCATACAAAGGGTCAGTATCAGTGGGAGCAGATGAGGATTGTTTGGCATCTACTGGTCGTGTCTATTGTGTTTTTCTCCCATCAGTAGCACTTTTCGGGAGGAGAGATCAAGAGCACCAGGGGAAGGAACCAAGAGGCCCTGGACACCATAGATCAATATGCCAAATAAAAGGAAACTGAGTAGACCGGGTGTCTAGAGGTAAGCTGACCGACCCTTCTTCAATCTTCTTCTGTCAGTATCCGCAAAATCCATGTGTATTCTCTTAATTTTCATGTTATTGTATCATAAACCGAAATTGACCGTCTGGGAATATTAAAGTACATCTATCTAAATGACGTAAACACGAAATATTGACCTTACTATAATATGTTTTGACTATTGCATCCAGTAGTCAAAACAGAAAAACAGAAAGAGTCCAAAGGATTGAAATACTATGCTCTAATTATGTTTTCACGTCCAGTTTTACCACACACATCTAAAGCACCTGGGTTGTCTTGAATGCTACAAATTGTTTTCACGCACACAGGCGACGCTGCACTGTACCAGGAGCCATGCGGCAGATGAAGAAGGTTTCAGAGCGGCTATTTTAATCTGCTTTTTACATGCATTGCAATACCACTGTGTAGGAGATTTGAAATGTGTCACTCTCGCAATGGAAGTTTTGAAAAGAAGATGGTCGATCTTTGTGGCCAATTAGACTTCTATAAGGGTACTGGATTTCGATTAAAGAGCTTGACTGTATCTCATGTCTGATACATGTTGCGTTACATCCTGATGTGAAAAGACCCTGTACTACAATGTTTTGATTTGAATGCATAACCATGAAAACCTTCCTCTTGAAACACCTCTCTGACATTTGTGTGAGATTCCAAGTGGTGATACGGAAAATTGGCATCCTTTAAGGTACTGTGTATTTCTGATCATAATTATTTATTAATGCAGTGTTGCCGACCGTATCATAGGATCTCTTTTATTTGTAAACAACCAGAGCTCAGAATGATTGATGTGCTTGCCTGAATTAATAGCAATGCTGCTATTAATGTCACTTTAAGTTTTCATGTTGGGACGTTCCAGGCGGGCGGTCATTATTGAAAACCTGTCAGACTTGGGAGGACTCCGCCTACTGGGCCAGCCACTTAAGTTTGGCGGACTAACCTTTTTCCTTCTCAACAACAATGCAACGGCAAACACTTTATTTTTTATTATTTAATAAAATATCCTATTTCAAAACTTGGACGAAATACACATCAACATAATAAAATGTATTGTAATAAAATGTACACAATAAAATGTATTATACTACATTTTACATAAAATATTTTTTTATACTTTTTTTTTTTAACTTTTTTTTTATAAAAATTAGTTTTTCTTTTTTGGTGTCATCAATATCATACCTTCTGTATTTCTGAATACCCTGGTACATCGTCATACTGTGACACCGCCCAATCCTACAGTACAATAATTAGATTGTTGAAATATTGCTCTTGCCAAAGAACATCTGGAAACCGACGCAATGGTATTCTTGCTAGGTTGTTGAATTTAGATGACCACTTATTTCTTTGGTTTCCATCAACAGTTTGGCTGCTTTAAAGTATTTAAAAACTTTACATTTTTTACATGCAGTGACAATGCGACTACTGAAATACTTTATTATGTGACACAAAACGTGACTAATAGCCCTGGAATCCGGCCATCTGACTTCATGTATCTCACTGTGGAATGGGTGAAATTGACTCTTAATCGTAGCCTAGCCTACATTGAAAGGGCTATAATTGTGGCAAAATTCATCACTTGTTGTTCTTTCCCCCTGAAATGGATACAATGTCAGTATCAATTTGTAGAAAATAAATATGCCTTCTACAAATCAAATGAATCCTAGCTAACAAATGGTGTTGATTACAGCAACATAGTAAAAATTCACACCCTTGCAATGGCTGGGAATGTTCAAACCCTTTCTCTCAAACCACAGGGGCCCATGCATCAACCAATCAGAGAGAAACTGTGCTCCGTGTGAATGACATGATCGGACAGCTGGGTGGATTGTGACAAAACATTAACCAAGGCCCGAGGGAATCTGAACCAAAGAGGCACAATTCATCAATAAAGTGGTAGGTTGTTGATGAGGAAGGGCCGTCTCCAACGGATGTTTTTCTTGCAGTTCATGAATCGGCTCATTATGGAATAAGCCTTTTTTTTTTACTGGATTTCCCTAATTGTGCTTGCACGTCCATAAGAGGCCTAGTTCAGATGCATCTAATAAGACCATTGGGGCAGCTATTGGTATTTTAATGATAACGAAAAACGATTTAATGCCAGCACTGCATCATGTTGAAAAAGTCCAATAAAACTATTTTAGTATATCATAAATATCCTTGAATCAACGTTTTCTACAGCCAGACAAGCCTCCCCTTATAAACAAGGTTGACTCTATGGATGTAAGTGATTAAAAAAATGGGTTCAAACAGGACAGTTTTCAACCAAAGTAGTAAAGACCTTCCGGAAAACGATCACTCACTGTGACTGTCCAGTTACAGTCCACCACAGATGTATGGAGTCAGATCTCAAGGTAGGTCATCTGCTGAAGTTCAGAGGCTCATAAAGAAGCAATACGCGCTGCCTGCTTGGGCCCCAGGTAGTACGCTACATGGTGCTGGCTCATTAGCCCGGAGCACAGGGCAGGGAGCTGAATCAAATCAAATAACTTATAGCTCCACACGCTAAACCAAAAGCTAAATATAACTGTAGAATAGAAAGACAGAAATACATTTCATATAAATCACTAAAAATAATTAGAATGAAACAAATACAAAGGTATATAAAGAAATCATTTATATCAATATTGTTGAAAAAGTATGGATAGAAACAGGAACAGAGAAAAAAAAGCACTGGGTTAGGGTTTGACTGAATAATTGTATTTTCTCTCATTTGGCATTTGAGTGTATCATAAACATCTGTTCCTTCAACTTTTAGAGCCTCATAAAAGAGATACAAGCTCTTGTGGAGCCAAACATAAAATGTGATTATTATGAACGGTTTATGTTTATCTAGCAATGCATGCCAGAAAGGAAATCCACAGACAATCTCATCGAAAGTATATGTAATTCATGCAATTTTTGGCATATTGTTGTGCTTCCTAGTTTGACTTATTCATAAACAAAATGGTTTGAGTTCTATGTGCCCTATAACGCTGTTTCCATAACCAAGGGAAAGCCTCTATATGATACTATTAACGACAGCATAAAAAGGATTAAAAGTCACATTATTGTAGAACATTACTCAAAATATTTTGAGAAAATATATGGTACCCAATAATGGCATCAGATAAGGAATGGGTTACAAGGAAAATGTGTTCTCTGCACTGTCACAAACAGAGACTGGGGAGAGGTGAAGAGGGCAGTTCTGCAGTGGTTTCTTTGGCAGTGGAACACAGTAATAAATCCACTGGGAAAATATCATCTGATGACAAGAACCTTGTGACATAGTAGATCAGGCTTGTGACATGGTAGATTAGGCTTAGGACACGAAATTATCTACATTGGAGTCAATTGCGGCAACAATCCAAGCAGGTGGGAGTGGGTTCACGTGTACATCTCTTTGTTGCTGTTAATGTGTGATGTGTTTATCGACGTGTTTATGTACGGGTGCATGTATGCACACTGAGAAACGTGCGGCAATAAAAAGAATGCCTTGAAGTGATGTAATCCAATCGTATCGCCGTCCCCTTGAAGTGTAATGGTATGAGCCGCATGAGGGGACCAGGTGTACTCAGCTGTCCGACTGCTACTCCCAAGAAAGTTCAAAGACTACAATCCAGGCCAGAGCGGTATCATTGGTGAAAGGTAGGATTGTGGGGGGGGGGGGGGGGGTAGAACCCAAAACCCCCCAATACATAACAGAACAGCCCGTGCACTTGCACTTCATCCAGTCAGCCTACAGATCAAGATGCGTTATAATATATCACATGTGCAGAGAAGGATCAAACGCACCATCTGTAACTGAACTGTATGAAGGCTGGTGTGATGTATATATTTGACTGAAAGTGCTTTCTATTTTCTATGGTTTTTATTATATTATAAATATACACAATAAATCAGCAAAAGATTTATCAGCAATCCGAAAATCAGCAAAAAAGGCATCTAAACTGTTTAAACACCTCATTCCTTTGTTTTTTCCAGTGAGGAAATACGCTGACAAGTGGACCAGCATTCCACATCCGATAAGCGTACACCAAAGCCGGAATATAAACTTCCTTCCTCCCTTTCATACAAAACGCAATCACAGGCCCACTCCCTCGCTCCCAAGAAACAGTGTGGATGTTGAAGAGATTGTTCAACAAGCCTTGATCGGGGCCAAGTTGGTGGATTGCCTCAGAAAGGCCTCGCCACACAATAATCAGTAATGTTGTGTTTTGCGAGATAAGGTACTGAAAATGTACACAATGCAGTGCTGACGACAACTGTAAAGTGTCCTGGGAGTGGGAGCCCACGCCACCATTAGCCCACTCACACGCCCCCCCCCAGCCACCCACCACCACCCCACCCCCTGGCCTCTCAGCCTTGCTGCTCTGCTGTATTGACCCTGATAGTGGGGATAATGGACACTGTTCACATCAATAGGAGGATCAAACGCTCAACCTTTTGCTTCCTGAAATCCAGGCTCCACAGTTACGGCAACGTACACTGGTTGAAAGCTGTGTCTAAGAACGGTACGCCGTCTGAAATTTTTTAAGCTTCCTTCAACACTTGTTGACTGAATCTAGAGTTTGTCTGTTTCTCTATCTGATTGTTTCAATATTTTTTCCCAGGAAGATCACTTGGTATTCCTTTGCGACTCATTCTAAATCTCAAATGATGATACTCAGTATTCTCTACAACCAATTAATCTTCACAATGAAGAACTCAGATGACCTGTGGATGAAGGCGTCAAACAAAATCCATTTTTCACATCATTAAAAGCAGAAGTTTCAGGAGGATTTGGCTGACACACACTCAAAATTCGTCTAAAATTAACCATGTTACTGTAACACAAATAGTATGTCTTCTGTCATAAGGGTTTCTATGAACCGCCAAGAAAATGCTTTGTAGGTTTTATAGGGTAGTTCTAGAACTATTGAGGGATTCAAAATCCTAATACTTTTTTTAGAGTGGGAAATGTTACGAAGTAGACGCTTCAAAGCATGAAGCCTGCTGTAATTTTTCTTGTCTTCAATGAAACAGTTGAACATCCCACTGTTAATATTCTTTAAAATGTATACCCACTGTTATACTACTGTACGATTTGGACTTGGATAACATTGGTGAATATTCCCTATAAATATATATTTTAACTGTGGTTAACTCGGATGTAGAAATTTCTGAGATCATATCACATTTTTACAAGCAGCGGATCAGAACACAGCAGCAGAGAGAGGCCTGGTTCTCCTCTTGGCCTAGTGTTCTGTGAGCATTTGTTGCATGGTTACCGACAAACATGACCCTGGGACTAGCTGAGGGCCTCTTCATTTCAATGATAAAGATTGTTGTTTAAAAAAAGAAAACACGTGGCCCACTCAAAATCTCCCCCTGACGAGGTCCCGGAGGTATAAAACAATCATGTATTTAGAAACCCAGGACACTGCCAACGGTGGCATGGAGACACACGCTTATGCACTTTGCCTCCCCTATTCAACCCTTCTGAAAACTTAAGACTATTCAATTTCTTAACTCTCGGGTTGATATTATGACGTCGACAATTTATTACAAGTGTAGAACAGTAGATTGATTGACAGGACATCTATATATCAACAAAAAATACAGATAACTACACATCAACAAGTCATGTACATGTTCAGATCCCAGTTCAGATCCAGGCCTTAAAAAAACTCAAAAGCAAAATTGTAATTGACTGACACATAACATACCAATGTGAGGCTCACACTACTACCTTGGCCTCCGGACTATGTCCAATGGGGACCCAGAATAGTCTGGCCAGATACTGGGTTTAAATGCGTTCGAGGGGAAACAGTGGCATTCCTCTGTCTGAGAGTTCTTGGTCATAAGGGACTCCCATTGCATGTCCTCTGCTGATCATCTGCCAGAACGCAGGGCCTCTGTTTTCTGTACTGTGGTGGAGGCGCGACAAGACGTTGATTGTCCAGGAAGGGAACTTTCTTTCTCTGAAGAGCACTAGTTGTCTGAGGAAACCAAGACACCAGATCAACCCTGCTAGAAAGAGCGAGGGAACCTACTGTTCTAATTCTAATGGCAGAGGTCGGATGTGTGTTGCCCTTTGACCTTCCAAAATTGGCTGATGTCACAGGAAGTAAATTCTATCCCATCGACAGTGCAATAATCTATCAACTTTCTTTCTTTTGCTGGCTGCCCCCAGGGTGAAGACATCTCACACGTATAGTATTAGTAATTGCTCATGCTTCAAACAGATGAGTTATTGCTCGATTGCTAGACTTATGTGTGAGAGTGGGAATGTGTTGGGCAACTCTCCCCATGAGCCAAAAAAGTGTGACGCCTCTTGGATTTGTGTTTTTCAGCTTTTAGTTGTGGAGCTATAAACTATTTTAATTTATTTGCACCTCAGATGTGAATAATACCCTTGTAAATATGTTGACAAAGCGGCAGTAAAATAGGCAATGAGGAGTTTGTTCAATTGAAGTCGGAGAGAGAGAGAGAGAGAGAGAGAGAGAGAGAGAGAGAGAGAGAGAGAGAGAGAGAGAGAGAGAGAGAGAGAGAGAGAGAGAGAGAGAGAGAGAGAGAGAGAGAGGAGAGAGAGAGAGAGAGAGAGAGAGAGAGAGAGAGAGAGAGAGAGGGCGGGGTGCAAGGAGCGAGCCTTGGCTTGACTCAGACAGGTAGACACTAAAGCCTTTACAGGTTCCAGGAAGAGGAGTAAGGATGTGTAAGGTGACAGGGAGGACCAGCAGAGTGGGAATCAGGAAACCAACGATAATAGGACTGAAGTCAAACAGGACAGGAGATCAACAACAATGCCTTCGGAAAAAAAAGTGTTTCGTCTGGAGAACCAAAAACAGACACACACACACACACACAGCATGAGAGGTGTGGGCGTTGGGGGAAGGGTGGGGGGAGCTGAACACACACACCGGGTGGACGGTGGAAAGAGGCACACGCTTCCTCTTCTATCAACAAACAAAAACACGTAGACAAGAGGCAGACGGCCCAGCGAGTCCCCCCCGCTTCCCGCACACACCTTTGTTAATGCACATTCACTTACTCTATGCTCTATAACATGTCCTTGTTGTTTAATACACTGAGAGACAGTCTCATTAACAAATAATATAATGCATCTCAGCAGTAGGGTCTGCTAGGTCTCAAACTGAAGCCGCTGGTTTCATAAGTTAACTTGTTGTCTATACCTTCGTCGGTTTCTTTACATCCAATCTAGCATGACTGATTGTCCTATTCAGGCCTATTAAACCACCATGATCTACATCTAAACAGTGAGAGAGCCAAAATGACAAATAACTGATTTGTGGGTAGGCCTACTTCAATGTGTATGCATATTTGGACTACTTGTGTCCATGGTGTTTGAGTGCGTGCTTGCGTGTGTGTGTGTGTGTGTGTGTGTGTGTGTGTGTGTGTGTGCTATTTGTGTGTTCATTTTGTGTGGTATGTGCGTGCATATCTTTATGTGTGTACGCGCGCGTGTGTGGTGCCCTATTCAGAGCTGGGCAAGTTTATCCTTTGTTTATTATAACAGATGAGACAGATGAGAGGAAACAGGTTTCTTCACAACTGAATCTATGCGGATGAGACGAACCACATCGGTTATTATAAATAAAATGTATGCAGCATGAAAAATACCAATTATGATTTGGCATTAAAGGGCAAATACTTATATGAAGCGCATAACCTAACGAATAAACAAACCACTTTTATGACAGAAGTCATATTTATGTGAGATGTCATCAAAGTGATTTCACTTTACAACAGCACAGCTTACAAGTTCAAATTGTCGGTCGCAAAGTTTGCATTCCTGAAACCTCACACATCCGACAGCATACCTTCAATTAGCCTACAGTTTACTGGGGCGGTGTAGCTAAAGGAGTGCTTATTAGGTTATAAAAATAGACTTTGACGTTACGCTTTAAGTAGGCCTATGTTTAAATGAAAGCCTTCAGGCAGCAATTTCGTCAAGTGAACTTGATTCAAGAATTCTCTACCTGTCCACGTTAAATCTACATTGCAATATTTTACATCAGGCTGAAGACGAACCACAGTCCGGCTGCATTGAAGATAGATCGGTTAAGAAAGATCCCTTTTCCAACTACAGCAATTTTTTTATCACTGGCCTCGTTCCCTCGATTCATTTTGCAATTTCAACACTTCACACACTCCGGCTAAATTCCCAACGACATCTTAACAAGAAGGTAGTGTGTGTGTATCACATGTTCACAGTTTGCACAGGTCCCGCTGCAGCCTACTGCAGGAGCCCGCAGCGACCCCACAAAGTTCAGCTGGAGGCTATACCTTCAGAACCCTGAACTACCGCTATCTTTGAAAGAAGGGACCTCGGTCGTTCACTCACCTCCCCACGTGTGAAGAAGGCAGAAAAGTCCAACAAGGAGAGCGGTCTTCGTCCGTAAAGCCATAGTCGTTGAGTCCTGCTGCCCTGAGAGTGTGAGGGGAGTGGAGTGAGTCTGACAGTCAGTTGGTGCTCCTGGCAAACTGTAGGCGCGAATGCGCGCGTGTGAGAGAGAGAGAGAGAGAGAGAGAGAGAGAGAGAGAGAGAGAGAGAGAGAGAGAGAGAGAGAGAGAGAGAGAGAGAGAGAGAGAGAGAGAGAGAGAGAGAGAGAGAGAGAGAGAGAGAGAGAGAGAGAGAGAGAGAGAGAGAGAGAGAGAGAGAGAGAGAGAGAGAGAGAGAGAGAGAGAGAGAGAGAGCGAGATAAAGAGAGGAGAGAGAGGAGAGAGAGAGAGAGAGAGAGAGAGAGAGAGTAGAGAGAGAGAGAGAGAGAGAGAGAGAGAGAGAGAGAGAGAGAGAGAGAGAGAGAGAGAGAGAGATGAGAGGGCAACTGATGTAACGTTAGCTGTGGTTCTCACAGGATAGCGCGTGGTGGTGATTTAAGCGGATGCGGTTATTTGACGTTTTCAACCAGATCTGGTAGAATGTGTCGAGAATATTGGAATCGACGATTTTCAATGTTTCGCATCGCGAAAATAATAAAGTTTAGTCTATTTGCCTGATAGTTAACTTGACAGGAACATTATCATCATTCTCCAGACTGTGCAACTGGCAGCCGCCCAACGGAGCCCTTTAGGGACACCGTTTACATCTGTCCCCGGTGATCACGTTTCAATGATGATTGAGGTCAACATTAACGCAGGAAATGGCAGCTCAGTGTAAAATAAAAAATATTCAAATCAACAAAAAGCCCTATCACTTCTAAACTTTTGGATTTTCATTGACTAAAACAAACAAGTGAAGTTCACCGTTCCAACGTTATATGATACATTTTTCTGTTTGCTACCTTGCTTGTAATGCAAGTTGAAATACTACAGAATGTAGTTCATGACATTTTAAATATGATACCTGTAAATGAGCGCCGTGCCCATAAATAAAACTTGGATGTGACTCAAATGTCCCTATATGGTCATGTGGTCTTGGCTGCTCCATAGTAATCATATGGAAGATTTAGCATGAGGACAGCGTGGGACGAACACAAGAGCCTAGATCCCTTCGTTGTGTCTCTGGGTAGGCTATATTTTATACCTTGTGAAAATGGCAAAGCCAAGGCACGGTTGGTTTGCACGTCTGAACTAAACTACCAGTGCATATAACGACTGCAGTGTTTGCTCACCTGCAGGAGAGCACACACATATGTTGAGCTGGGAGGACTGGAATTAGACACCTATATAGGTTGAGAGAAGATTAAGGCCATATTCAGTCCACATACTTCATCCATCCTGGTTATAAAGCCATGTTTTATGTCAAATCCAATACCTTATAAGTCTTGGTTCACGGTTTAAGATTTGATTCAATGAACAGAATAGCCAATTTTAAGCCAGAGATGTAAATTTGAAGTCTGCATAGTAAATACATGAATTTCTATCCAGAAAGCAATGTACAGGTACAGGCATGTAAAAGGTGGATTACAATTAATATGTGTGTTATCAGACAAAATTACAACATCGTAGGAAGTATCTGTCTGTATTTGGTCCTTTTGGAGAATCCCAACAAGTTAGTAACAGTTGGAAATTTATAGTTCCATTCAATATATAATTATATTTGTTTTGAAGAGTGCACACTCAAGTTATACCATACACATCTTATCAGACATCTTGGGTCATGTATTTTAAGCATACGTTTCCCCGAGTGTTTTTTTAATGTGTTTCCCTCTGGTGGTAACCCAATAGAGGTCATGGGAGAAGTAAAGAGAGCTGTATTTAATTTTTTTTCCTGGGACTGGGACGACTACTCAGCTCCACATAGCAAACATAAAGGGCCTCACTGGCTCTCAGATAGAGAGCATCACAGCAAATATTAGTTATGACACTTTACTGCATTAAGTTAATTTCTGCAAAAGTCCATTGAGATATGAATAAAATTGGGTTCATAAATAAGTCTAATTTCCAATTTCATATATGTAGAGCTGTGATGTATATCTATCTCCTCTGGTGAAGGTAAAAACTAAAGGCATATTTTAAACGTATAAACAAATAAAGTAGAGGGAGCGAGAGAGAGAGAGCGAGAGATTGTATTTCATATTGACCTTTCCATGGGCATGCACAATGTTAATTCACATTGTCAAATACAAAAGTCAAATAGGTATATAAATTGGATTAGTTGTCCCCTTCTTGCTGCTGCATGTTTGATTGTTGATGTCTACGGTATTGTCAACGTATTTGGGTGATTTGCGGGAAAAAGTTGTTTCTGATATCCTGGCATAGTTCACAGGGGGTTAGAACGTTCAGCCTGGTCCCCCCCTGCTTTTGTGTGCTGTTGGTGCACAGCCTGTCTGCTCTGGGGAGCCGGTCTTGCCTATGGTGGCCTTTCTCAATCGCAAGGCTGTGCTGAGTCTGCACTGAGACTGTCCATCTTCAACAAATGTCTCAGCTTTTATAATCATTCGGCTACTGTTTACTCAGTTCGTAAAAAATAGCAATCCAGTCTACTCTGTGGTTTTGTTGATTCTTTCCAATGTTCCAGTTCCTGTATTTTTGTTTCTTCATCATTTGGTTTGATGTAGCGAGGCAGGCCTTGCGGCTCTGTGCGGTGAGTTGCTGTTGGTTCCAGATTCGGAAATTGGATTTACAGAATTCTGCAAAGTATCAACTTGTGTTTGGCCCATTTTGTGAATTCTTGGTTGGTGAGAGGACCCCAGACTTCACTACCATAGAGGGCAATTGGTTTAATTTACAAAGAGTCCAATGTTTTAAAGCCAGAGTTTGACTGTTTGACTATTTTTGTTCCTAGAGGCTTGATTCTCTCAAAGAGAGCGGTACAACTTCACAAAATGAGAGCAATTGTTACACCAGGCTTTAAACAGAGAAAGTTCAATACATTGACTGATGACCGACATGTTAGAACAATTTTGTCTCACTGTTTAATTCCTATGATGAATTTCTATGATGATAATTTTCTTCAATATGTTGAAGAATATCTATTAGGTTTAAACCACCAATTTGTTTTCATTGAATTGTGTTTGGATTAAATCTTAAGGTTCTCATGTATTCTCATGCAGACTAATGGCCATTACTACAGAGACAAATGCATGAGAACCATGAGACTTAACCTAAACACCATGTAATCTATACAAAGTAGGTTGAGCAAAGAAAGTATGCAGAGAGCAGCTTGAGACATAATGTCGCTGGGGTTGAATTAGTGCTAAGAGTATAGGTCTCCCATTGCAGATATCTTAAAATAGCCTTGTGAAGGGTCTCAAGACATCCTCTGTTAGCCTTTAACATGCTACATCCTGGAGGGGAGTTAGGGAATACTTGGGGGCAACGGGTTTGAAATTTAGACTGAAAAAGGGGATAAAAACAGGAAGAGCACCCAATGCTCCAAAAAGTTTTCATTGAATCTAAAGACCCTTGAACATCAAGTTTTCACACCCTCTACATGTTGGCTAATAGCGAATAGGCTCTAACCAAAATCCCGGCACGGCTCTCTCGCAGAACTTGTCGCTCATAAAGCCCTTTTCTTTGGGTGGATTTACTGGGCTTAAGATAAATTAAAAATATCATCTGGCCACTTACAAGCTTCCTATTTTTTTGGCCCAAAAAAGTGAACTGCTGGGCTGTTTTGTCGCTGGAGTGTAAACACACTTAAGAGTTACCCCTTAACCTGACTATTTCTACACATCCTCCGGTGGCATGCCAAACAGGGAGTGACCCCAGCATGTGTGCCGGTGTACTCTGCACCGTCGTGATGGATGGCGGTACACGCGTAGCTTCTGTTTACACCACTCAAGGCTATGGCTTACACCCCTGCTTCACAGAGTGCTGGTAGGAAGGAAAGAGAGGAAAATAAGTCATTCTTTCCAAGCCACTGAGGCCAGGCCCAAAGGCAAGTTGATTTGGGGGGGGGGGAAGCGGGGGGTTGTCTGTGTAGAAAGAGAGGCATCTATTGTCCAGAATAAGGGGGGTCGGGGGAAGAGTGGGAGAGAAATTTGAATTTCTGCTAAACTCCGTCACAATAAAAGCGATTGTGACAAAGGGACACTTTGATAGCGACATGCGCTAAGAAATGCACATGGTCACCATGGTGATTGTGTTTGATGGAAAATGTTAATTGTTAAAAACCATCCCAATGGCATGTCTAGCCAGAGGCTGTCCAACCAGGGTCATTTAGACAATATACAGCAAGAATAAAGAAATAGGCATTAAGAGAATTAAAGTTCAAAGGAACAACTTTTTGACTAAAAGAGCCCAATGAAGGACAATAATTGTTTTTCGATAAACGTTTTGAACATATTATCTTGAAGGTTTGAAAGCGGAGTGAATGGTGAGAGACCTGGTCAAAGTGAGATCTTTCATGCAGGACAATGACCATGTGAACAGGAAGCTGAGCGGCTACCTATTAATGCGTGGAGACAATGAGGTGCTTGAGTCATACTGAAAGAAGGGAAACGTCAAGAGGACAAAAATGTGTTCCCAGGACATCCACGGGCTGAACCATCACGACTCATGCTCAGTCAGCCTGTCATCCTTTCTTATCACGACACTGCTAACCTTTCTTCTTGCCCTCATCTCATCTCATCACCCTCTTCCTCTATCTCTAATCTCTGGATTTTTCTCTCTCTCTCTCTCTCTCTCTCTCTCTCTCTCTCTCTCTCTCTCTCTCTCTCTCTCTCTCTTCTCTCTCTCTCTCTCGTCTCTCTCTCTCTCTCTCTCTCTCCTCTCTCTCTCTCTCTCTCTCTTCTCTCTCTCTCTCTCTCTCTCTCTCTCTCGTGGGGGTTTCAGACTTCAGCTCCGACCAGGGGGTTGATGTGGAATGCTGGGGTCTTGTTAAGGGGTCTTGACCACTCCGCACTCTGGGAGTACAACTGGGAATTGTGTTTTCCCATAGAAGCTACTGGTCTGTCACTTACGCACTGTGCACTCTCGCTCACTCTCTCTCTCTCTCTCTCTCTCTCTCTCTCTCTCTCTCTCTCTCTCTCTCTCTCTCTCTCTCTCTCTCTCTCTCTCTCTCTCTCTCTCTCTCTCTCTCTCTCTCTCTCTCTCTCTCTCTCTCTCTCTCTCTCTCTCTTTATGCACAGATACACATCTTTATAGAGCACATGACTGTAATGTACGCTGGACACCAACCCTATAGCCAACATTAAGCCAGAGGAACCTAACATTGAACTTGTTGAAGGACACATCAGTAAGTCAATCACTCTGTAGCAATGGACAAATAGCAGGGGTTGATAGGACAGGATGTGAAGAGGCAGCAATAGAAACTTAACGCCTGGCTAACCAAAAACTACCTCTAAAGGATGAGCACTGTGAAGTCCTTATGGACACAAGCCATCTGTGACAAAGTTGTTTCCTGTCCTTCCTGGGTACCTCAATTCGCTAGAGCATGGCACTAACAAGGCCAGGGTTAGATGGTTTGGTTTCGGCTCTTTAAATGGCTGAATAACCTGGGGGGCCTGGCTGGAGTCGCACATAAAAGGGTGAATGCGGGCACATTTGTTGGTTACGAGGAGAGATGGGGTACATTGAGAAACCTGAATTAGCTAATTAGTCCTCAGCAACTTTTTTCCCGTGGCAAGAAACAACTCCCTCTGTTGTCTTCCATGGCCTCTCCCCAACTGGTTTCTTCTTCTGCAGTTTACTATGACATAAATGTTGGGAAAGTAGGATCCCCAGGTTTTGTTCCTTACAAAATAACCACATGTAAACCGTTGTGTTGATTACTTAAAGTTAATAGCTGGAAATTTATTTACCAACTGTGTTGCAAGGATGAACGGAATACTGCTACTAATAACTCTGAAATGCTTTGGGTGACAAAAATTTAAGAATGCAAAAGGTATAGGGTTAGGAGAACAGAACTATATTCCCCAGACTAAGGATGTGTATGTACATGTACTGTGGGAAATCACTGTGGGTTTACACATGTCACCATCCAATACACCATATTGTCTTGTAAGGGGAATCCATTTCAACGCCAGTAGGATTGTTAACATATGCGTAACATGTAGGGTGTTGTTCCATTAAAATGCCTGCAGAAGGTGGAGAGGATATTGGCAAACCATTCAAAGCATCTGCTTTTGCAAAAGGAAGGATTTGGTTCTCGAGAAAACAAACACAGGAAGTTGACTTCTGCATGGACCCCAAGAAAGTTACCCTACCCAAGAGGCATTGCAACAAAGACAATGAAATGACCCACAAGACCTTTAGCTGCTGGAGTGACTTCTCATCCCTAATGAGTCATTACATATTCAAGAAAATTGTACTTGGCAGGTTGTGCCACACATTTGTGAAGGATTTCGTTTGATCTCAGCAGACACTTCCCTTTGCCATGTCATCGCATCCTTTGTTGCTGATCGGCTCAGCTGTGGAGGATAGGATACAAATCAGGGAAGGAAATTCATTTTTATATCCATTACAAATCGTGCGTCTTGCCCCTTTAGTGTTGGTCTCAATGAGAGGAAATGGGATATGCAAGTCACTGCTTTGAGCCTTGAGTAAATTTCAGTGGAATGGGCAATAGACCAAATAAATTGGCAAACTTCTGAATTATTTGCAGAATGCTATATTTGTAAGTAGTCGTATGATATTTGGGACACACACACACACACACACACACACACACACACACACACACACACACACACACACACACACACACACACACACACACATTGTTGTACATTATTTAACATATCGTCTATTTAAACATGTATTCGTCAAATTTGTTTTTCTTAATTGGTTTACAATTAATCTTTACAGTTTAAACTATTATTAACAATATTAGGTCCTATTGTATGCGCATGCGGTTGCGCCAAAATCACGCAGTGTTTTCCAGGAAGTGGTGAGGTCAGCTGACCAGCGAATAGTCAAAAGAAGTATGGCGGCTACCCTGAACAGTGGGAAGTTTTCTTGTGATTTGTATGTTTATTGTCGGGATTACGCAAATCTTTTTCGTTGAAAAATTGGCCGCATAAAATGATGTTTGATACCTTTTCGGGAGAGTGGAACAGTTTGACTCACAACCCTGGGATTAAGAGAAACCTGTCGGTCCTTTTTGAACATAAACATCCGCTGTGTAAGTGTGCGTTGAGCGTTCTGCTCCTGGCTGACCAGAACGCAGAAAGATATCTCTGTATTCCCACGTAATTATAAACTACGATTTTTTTCGCTTTGCACGTCTTTGCTTTTTCATACAACAGTATAATGTGAAGAACACCTGTCCAACAAACACTAGACATGGACTGCTTCTAACGCCCCAGCCAGTCTGGTTCTGGTTAGTTGTTTTGCAGCGACGATACAATGGCTTTAGTGAACTTTCTTATTTTTCCTTTGATAATTTCCTCTGTAGTAAAATGCTTAGACTTTCTGAGCTTCCTTTTGGACTTAAACTTTGTCATCGTCCACACTGTGGTGCGGTCTGTTTTAGCCGTCGTCACGTTTGTAAACAACCTACCTGTATTATTTTGGAACTTTCTCGTTGGATTTTGGAATTGGATTCTTCTCTGTTTGATATCCATGGCAGAAACTACTTCACTCATCTCCCATGGCACCGTCAACCTGGCCGGAAGTTGCCTGCTCGCTCTCGGAGGATTACTAGAGAGCCTGAAGATGGTTGGCTACCTTTCTATGCACGTCTTCCTCCGTGGAAGAGAGTATCTCTATAGGGGTTTGCTGTTTGTTTTGGAATGTTTTGGTATTGCCGCAAGCCTAACGGTCTATTTTGCTAACACGGTGGTCAACACGTGCTTATTGGCACCCAGAACATGTACTCTGCTCTCATCAGTGTTTGGCACACGGTCTCAAGTCCACTACAGAAGGTTGTGGAACTCACCCTGACCCTCATCACATTCCTCTATAGCAGCCTCGTCGGGACCTCCACCTTACTATGGACGCCATGCAAACTGGTACTGGACTTTCTGGTCTCACTGACACAGATCTTCATCAGTATCTTTATAATGAACATCTATGGCCTTTTGCTAACTATCACTATCGCCGTAGTGACCACCATCTACCTTAACCCGGAGCTGGTCCATCAAGTCAGGCGACAGACTGTCCATTATATCAATGCAGTCCCGACCCTGCAAAGACTATCCCTTGCTGCACAGACCCTAACTCGGAGCCTTCAGAGAGTACCCGGACATGTCCCTGGGGCCCTAAGACATGCCCAAAGACTCCTCCGACGCCTGTACCTGCAGGAGAGGTGGCTCTGGAGGCAGCTGTCTCAGCAGGGCAGCTGGCTGAGCCTCGCTCTACGAATGCGAGCTTGGAGGAACAACAACAACAATAACAACAACAACATCGACGACAGAGTGGGCGGCGACGGGGACCCTGGAGAAGAGCAGCGGGACCCGCCGGATGGGAGTGCAGGAGACGCGCCCTACCGGGAGCAACTGGACCACAGGCAACCAGACCGGGCCTACCCCAGCTCCAGCAAGGACCGACCCCTGAAGCAGCTCCGGGCTGCGGGTAAAGAGGAGGGCCTCCCAGTCCCGCATGCAAAGAACCTGCTGAGTCTGCTCAAGGAGCAGGAGGAGAGGAAGAAGTGTGTGATCTGCCAGGACTGTAGCAAGACTGTGGTGCTGCTGCCCTGCAGGCACCTCTGCCTGTGCAGGGGCTGCACCGACATCTTGCTTCGGCAGGCCCTCTACCGACAGAACTGCCCGCTGTGTCGACACATGATCCTGAACACGATGGACGTGTACCTCTGAGGGCCCGCAGGCCCCCGGCTGGGGGGGGGGGGGGGAGTTCACTCCATCCATACCATCACATACCAATGACCACTCAGTGTTTTCTTGATTTCGACTGTTTACTGATGATTTTGTCGTTGCTTCAAGACCACAGGCAATTAAAGATCTGCAAGCATTTTGTGTTGTGAGAATTGTAGAAGAGATATTGAGTTGTGGTCGCAACTGTGTTTATATGCTTATACAAATACTAAACTAACATCTAATGCTAGTGCTCACTTTGCTGTAAGGGCAGCGAAAAGGGTTTCTGACTAAAGCAGCAGGGATAAGCAGTGTGTTGCAGAATGCTATCTATAAGAATTCCGATACAATGTCAGTTTTGTTGCATAACATTGTATAGTCGCTGAAACAAGTATGCCTTAACGCATTTGAACGAGAAAGAGACATCCTTTGCTATGGCTCTGAGACCTATATGTGCCAAGGGACACAACTACATTGTACTTGCTTTGCTAAGGACCTAATAACACCTGTTTATAAACTTGAAAAAATTCACTATGAGGAAATGAGCTACTTGTGGTTGCCAAATACAACCTCTAATTTGCCCTTTCTAATTCCAGTCTTCCATCATTTGATAGCTAGTAAAAGGTTAGTTCATTCAATAAGTATAATGTTTGAAAACATACTTTTTTCTCCTGTTAACGGACCATACGTGTAATTCTGTTGACAATGCTTTACAGGTTGCTTGCTTAAAAGTACTATTAGAGTCTAATCATTAAAAGAGGTGATATGTGCCTTCCTGTCTTATTTGACAAATTCTATATTTTTTTGTAATTGGCTATGTGTGACAGAGCTAAAAGATAAATGGCCAATATGATGCTTTGTGAAAAAACTGAATGCTATCAATAACCATAACCAAGTAACCACTACTGCTGGCCCTATCCAGCACCACTTTTGTAACGTTTTTTGGACTGCACGGCCCTTTTTTGATACAAGAACGATAGGATTCAAAGTCCAATTGGACCAATTTGTTGTTGACTAGAGACTTGTATTTCTCTCAGGTATTTCTTAAGACCTTAACCCCATCCCTGCTCACATGAATTGACAGTGTCGTCCATTTTCTGTGTTGAAAAGGAGCCCACATTGAGTTCCTGTGGGCCTGCTGGGAGAACTGACGTGACTGTGGCATCAACTCATGAATGTATTGTAAAGTGTGTTTTGTCCCGTCTCAGATTATTTGAGTTCATAATAAAAACCATTGTGTAGAGATGGCTATTATTGTCTCATCGATTATATAAACAAAATATACTATTCTATATTATAAACTATCTTAACAAAAAATATATTTTTCTTTATATTGCAGGATCCATTTTGCATTCCTTTCAGCTTGGTTTACATTTCTGAATGCTTGATCCCTTTCTGAAAGTCCATATCTGGATATATTTATTTGATACCCGTCCCACATAAACAGGCAATGACGCACCCTCAAACGTGGTAAAAGCTACATATTGTAGAATTTGGTTCTCTTATCAGCCCTGTGACTCTTGAAAATTGTGTGTGTGTATAAACGGGTCCCCCAGTGTTTGTAGTTAATGTTCCCTGTTTCTGAGTCATGGCCTGCAATAGCATGCATCTGAACCTCCGTTTGATCATTTAGTCTTGTGGTGGAAAGAAAGGAAAGATGTGTGATGTCACGGCAACTGTATGAAGTCGATCTCCCATTCCTGGTCAAGGATATGGGCAGAGACAATCAATTCAGCACTCTGGACAGCACAGTTTTGTCAACTAATGATGAGTTTCAATCATTCAATCATTAACGCATATCCTGGCGTCCAACCTAAGACCAATATGCACTCCATGATGGACGTCCATGCGAGCCTCTGTCCTTAGAGAGATGTCAGAGCCGAGGGTTCAGGGATTGTTTAATGTCTGCTGACACCATGAGGCCACTCTTGCAGTGTTTATATGTAAGGGATACATTAGGGCCGTGTTAACAGAGAAGAGGAAGTACGATGACAGTGGAAGCCAACAGAGTAAAGATGTTCATACCCATGGGACTCGATCTTTAACCTTTGACCCGAAATCGGTCTCGGTTGGAAGCAGTGTGGGAAAATCACCCACAAAACTCCAAAACTGATATAGTACTGCCCTTTTTTATTTATTTATCTTGTCACACATTTTTCACTTTGCTTCGTGGTAACCTGGCTACTTATTTCCCTCTATAGACCTATCTATCATTGTCATCTCATCGTACTCAGTCACTCAGCTATCCGGTTCTCTGCATTGTTGGACCCCCACCCACCACCCACCACAGTTCTATGACTCATCATTTTCACACAGACGATTAGATCGGTATTCCCCATTCTGCCTTGTTGCTGTGTGGGAAAGGGGGGGGGGGGGGTGGAAGTTGAGCATGGAAAGATGCACTTTGTTTCAGACTGGATTACTATATGTTTCGATTACTCCTATTTGTAAGGATATGTGTCCATAATTATAACTATATGTTTTGGTAACTACTGTATGTGCATTACTAAGACTGTATTGAACCCCAAGCAGCTGGTCATCAAAGTATCAGCTAATGGTGATTAAATAGAAAAGAATACAGGTTGAGAATATACATACACTCGAGTATGGCGCTTCTCGGTTTCAACCCAGTACCGATGCTCACAACACTTTGTTTTGATTTATGGCTTGACTTATGGAACTTTTTAAATTGTGACAAATTAATTGTAATTGAACATTAGACCTGCATATTTGAAATAAATCACTGAAAGTCAGACATACACGCTGCAGTTTATGCCCATGCCTCTGGCAGAGCGCACAGCCACAGTTAGGAGACCGAAGAAGTTGAATGCCAAGAACAGGCTGTTACCACAGTGACAGCAAGGAAAAGAGATAAGGAGAAATACAGAGGAGGCTAATTGCTATTCGCCCCTATCCACCACTGACACAATGCTAATTAGGAGGTTGGTCACAATAATCCCGATAGCCTCCTTTACAAAGGCGTGATGTGATCAGTGGTTCAACCGATGATAAGAGCTGGGGCAGCCGGAGAGAGCAGGGGAGCTGGAGAGAGCAGGGGAGAGCAGAGAGCAGGGGAGTGTGGAGAGCGGAGAGCAGATAGCTGGGGCAGAGAGCTGTGAGCTGGTGCAGAGAGCTGAGAGCAGAGAGCTGGGACAGAGAGCTCAGGCAGAGAGCTGAGCGCTTGGGCAGAGAGCTGGGAGCGGAGAGCAGAGAGCTGTGGCAGAGTGGAAAGCTAAGGGAAGGGGACGGCGAGCAGAGGGCTGGGGAGAGTGGAGAGCGGAGAGCCAGGGAGAAGAGGGGAGGGCTGGAGGATAGAGGCATGATAGCCATCAGGTCAGAGGGCACCTTAATAGCCCCCCGGTTGTTGAACTTCACACAGAGAGGAGGTAGTTAATCCATGAAATGGTCTACTGTTCAAGCCCCCCCCCCCCATCCATCCATCCATCCATCTATCCCCCAAAAGTAGGCCTATCATCTATGGAATGTCACAGTTGTGTACCACGATATCAATGGCCAAACGTAGTTGCAAGTGTCCGCAAACACGTGCATATATAGGCTACACCGTACAGAGGTATAATTGAAAAGTGCATAACATTTATAGCCACAGGGCCAAATCATTAATAACAAACAGCTGACAGCATAGACTGATATGCATATTACCCAGAAGCAATCATTGCATTGACATGACCACAAACTACGGTTGGTGATATATTATGCTCTGATATATAATAAAACCATGATGAGGATGAGTTGTGGGGTATGCCATACCCTCAATCATACTTTTGTTTTGTGGGACCGGGGAGAGTGCCCATTCTCGACCGATGGGCCACGCCTACCCCTACCCCCAGCCCCAGCCCCAATTTTCTGGTAGGAAATCACTAATGGCGCTTTTCCACTACACCTTTCCAGCGCGACTCGCCTCGACTCGCCTCGACTCGCCTCGGTTCTTTTTGCGTTTCCACTAGGGAAAGTACCTGGTACCAGGTACTATTTTAGTACCTGCTCTGATGAGGTTCCAAGCGAGTCAAGCCGGTACTAAAATGTGACGTTGACACACTGCTGGCCGCTGATTGGTCAGAGAGTGTCGTCACTCGTCTCATCTTCGGCTTCATACTGCTGTACGGCTTCCAAAACTCTCCTGTACTTTTCTGTTGTGTTTTGTCTCGCCGCCTGCAGCCTTTTCTGACTATCTTCTTTTGCTTTGTTTGTGACAAAAAGCCACAGAACGAGCAGCAAGTACACCACTGCCTCCATGTCCTCCATTGTTTGTGTTTGTGTTTGTGTCCAGCATAGAACATCCCTTGTGTCACGCAGTTTCGCACCGCCGTGCTATGACGACCCCGCCCACGTTGAGTAGGTACTTTTTGTAATGGAAAAGGAACGTGGCCGAGTCGAGGCGAGCCGAGGCGAGGCGAGTCGAGGCGAGTCGTGCTGGAAAAGTGTAGTGGAAAAGCGCCATAAGGTGATGTGACTGACCATAACAATTTGTATCCTCTTCTTCTTCAAATAGTGACAAAACAGTTCATCCTTAGTCTGTCAAGCATAAGCATATAAACACCTGTTGGTAGTAATCTACTGTCCTATTAAATTAAAGGGATCTCTGACAAGCGGCTGGATTCAATTATCTTCCCAAATTATCTGAAAAGTAAATAGCTCTGCTAGAGTGTGAGGCTTTACAGGATGTTTTTCTCAGAATATGTTGTTCAGCACCATAATCATAGGATCCCTATAACACTAGAGGCCCTCTTTCCCGGTAGAGTCGATGAAGAGGCTGTCAACCAGTGGTACATCGGCGCCCTCTAGTGGAGCTGTACGTAAACACAGAGCTTCCAATTCCACATTGTGGTTTTGCTGACCTCCTAACTATAAAGTCTTAAAAATGTCTCTGAAGAAAGGTCAGGAAGGTCAGGAAGGTCAAGGTAATGGACAGGATCTTTGGCCTCCATTACCCAGACAGACGCCAACGAGCTGTTATGTCTTGTGATTTCACTGTCGGCTCGGCCCGTTCTCCCACGACACTCACAGTTCCTGAACTAATGGAAAAGCCGAACGATGCGCAGGCAAAGTCGATTTACTTCTTTCCATCTGCTCTTATGTCCTAGGTAAACAATTTTTTATTTATAGCTTTTAGTTTGAGGGAATAATTTAGTAGGAAAAAAAACAATTCCATATATGTGAGATATTTAATAACAGCCAGATGTCTCTCTGCCTCATTTTGTAACTTGAAGAGTAACCGAGCTCTGAGTCACCATTCCTCTTGCATTAATGTCATCACCGAAATGAAAAGGGAATAGAGAAAACCATCCTGGTGAGCTGTTGAGTCTGATGCTGTGAGAAGCATCCGATAGAAACATAAGACAGACAGATAAACAGACGAACAGAAACACCATTTACTCAATCCAAATCTTCTTTGGATAGGCTACTCATTTGCCCCGATGTCCTTTTTACAACCCACATGTTTTGCTGTCCGCTGACACCCATAATAATTGTATCAATCACGTTGTTGTAGATGTCACTCAACTAAAACGAAAGTTAAACAAAAAGTAAATGGCTATTATGCCGTGGTCTGTTCGAAGCTCCGGTGCACCAGTCCATTGATAAGACTTGAGTCACAATCAACTACTCTGAGGACGCTTTGGGACGGTTGCTAAATGGATCCAAACATTTTTTTATTCCATTAAAACGTCTGAGATAATGTTTTTAATGCAGAAAATCAAGAGCAGAATTTATTTTAAGAGAATGCATTAGGCTTCCGTACTTGACCAGAAGCATACGGTTTTGTCCCAATTGCCCATATAATAGTCAGAAATATCTCCACCAGCCCAGTCTTATTGAACAATTTTCACATTCAGCCTAGCTCAACGGAAGCAGGTGATTGATGGAAGTCAAGGTTAAATGCACCATTTTAGCTTCTCCGAAGTAAGGATATTTTAGCAATGTCACCCATCTCTTTGTGAACAGTTAATGTTAATAGAAAAACTATAGCTTGATTGAGGGTGATTTAAGAGCTACGTTTTGAGGTGGTTTACCTTTCGTCCCTGAATCGTCACACCAATAGCGCCTTGAGGGAAATGGTAAATAACCTTATTCCTCCAAAAAGTCGGTATGTTACTTTAAATGCATGTACCTTTAAATACATTTACCATTCAAAATGTATAGGTAGGCCTACATGCATTTAAAGTTTAAATGCATTTTGCTTTAAATGCAGTTTGCTTTAAATGCATGTGCCAAAGCCTACAAGTGGTCTCGCCTCCCAGTAAACATTGTGGGCCAATTGCTTTGTCAGTTAGCATTGCTGCGCTTTAAAACCGTACTTTCACTGCAGGGTGCGGTACGGTTCGGTTCGCAAAAGTGCGGTAAGGATTGCGTTTCCACCGCAAAAAGTGGGCGTGACCCGGACTGAGCCGTACTCGTTTTGCCCTCGTCTTCAGTACTCCTCCGTTGGGGTACTGAGACGCCTGAAAGGGTGCCGGAAAATTCGAGCTACACACCCCCTCCGTTGATTGGTCGACAGAATCGTCACTTCCGGGTGACGTGGGGATAAAACAAACAAACAAACCTAATAAACCGTTGGAACACACAAGACCGGAAACCATAGCAACGCCGGTAAACAAACCCCGAGAAGCCCAATCCCTATGATGGGGCGTTCACACCAAAAGCGTCTGACGCGAATTGAGCAGCAATTCTATAGGCAATGAATGTAAAGGGCGCGATTACACGCGATTTTATATCAGGCAACGCGAATGGAGCGTCTGGAGCGTCTGAAGCGGCGCGAATAAAGTTGGAAAAATTGAACTTTTCAGGCGGGCATCGCGCCGCCGCGACATCCAATCAGCGGCGAGTATCTCCCGACGTCACATTCGTGACGGCGGGCACACATTTCGAGCGACAAGCGCGAATGAAGCGATGATCCAAAAATTGACATTTTGATCAAGCGGCGCGATAGAAGCGTTTCAAGCGATTTTTTCCGCGTCAGACGCTTTTGGTGTGCGTGAATGCGAAACGCGCGAATGAAGCGATGATCCAAAAATTGACATTTTGATCAAGCGGCGCGATAGAAGCGTTTCAAGCGATTTTTTCCGCGTCAGACGCTTTTGGTGTGAACGCCCCATGAGAGCTCCACACGCTACGACCGTCCGGAGGCGCACAGAGCTTTTGGCCGTGATATAATATAAAATTATATTACTATTATATATAGAGCTCCGGGAATCGCAAACGACAACAATCACTTTCTCCTCCATGCTGCACTGAGTTTGACGGTTGAACACTGAGAAAATGTCGCGTAAAACGCTTGCTTGGGCGAACAAGGAGACAGAGACGTTCCTCTGCATTCTCCTCTGCGCTGCTATGATGTCACGATGTTTACGTAGCTGCCGCGGCGATCGACATCCGGCCTACCATAAAGGGCACTGTTGGCGGTGGAAGCGCAACCTCGGAACTGAGCTGGGCTATACCACCCCCTCCCTACCGGACTGAGGCGAACCGTACTGCAGGCCGGATGTCGATCGCCGCGGCAGCTACGTAAACATTGTGACATCATAGCAGCGCGACACAGTGTAGCCTGCTCAATAAAAACAATGCAAAAAATCGAATGCGACACATTAAACCAAGAGCTACCATCGAAGTTGTCCAGCAACAGTTCCTGGCCTTTATGCTTTTCATATGGCAGTTAAAACGCTCGCCCAAGCAAGCGTTTTACGCGACATGTTCATTGTCAAGAATAATACCTCAAGGATACTGTTTGTTTGTTTTTATCCCCACGTCGCCCGGAAGTGACGATTCTGTCAACCTATCAACGGAGGGGGTGTGTAGCTCGAATTTTCCGGCACCCTTTCAGGTGTCTCAGTACCCCAACGGAGGAGTACTGAAGACGAGGGCAAAACGAGTACGGCTCGGTCCGGGTCACGCCCACTTTTGGCGGTGGAAACGCAATCCGTACCGCACCTTTGCGAACCAAACTGCACCCTGCAGTGGAAACGCGCCATGACACACAGCTAGTGCGCACGAGGTTGAACTTGATTGCTGTGTACGTCACGTGACTTCTTGAGTTTAAAACCGTGTTAAACTCTAAAAAGCGGCTAAGCTAGCGACAGAGCAATTTCCCCACTAAGTCTAATACATTCACACCAAAAGCTGTAAAAGATGCAAAACCGCCAAATAGCTCAAAACGCAACGCTGTCCATAATATGTACAGCTCATATCGCTCTTGCGTTTTCTCGCGTATGTTTACTGGAACCCACGCCGACGAGAGACATCTACATTCCGATTGGCTGGCGGCCATTTACAGACCAAACGCTACTAGCTCATTTGCAGTTGAGCTGTTTTAAACTCTTTTACAGCTTTTAAGCTATTTTTATCAGCTTTTTTATCGCTCCAATGGCTTTATCACTCATGTCTAATAAGAAAGTGAATGGGCGTTTATCGCTCAAAACGCTTTACTGCTTTTGGTCTGAACGCACAGGACATTTGGAAAACCACATTCAAGTTAGGCCGAACACAAGGTTATTTTACGAAGAACATTGGTAAAAACGCTAGAAAACAACTATTGCATATTAAGTTTCTACTTTATTAAAAGTACAAGTTTGTTATATCATAAATGGCCGAATGCCACCGCCAAACTCAATCAGTTCAACAATCAGTAGTGCCTTTCAAATGAGACAGGGAACATCACCTTTCAGTCAGAGCACCTGATCAGACCCATCTGTCCCAAGTCTTTCAAGCAACATTGACCTTTTTATTATTATTACCAAATACCAGCTCTGATCATTCAAACCAAGAAATAAAAAAGCCCTCCAAAAGGGTTGGTTGTGTTGGGACTGTTCTAGGAGAAACAAGGTGTGAGGAAATAGAATGGAATGGAATTTTATGCGAATACAGCCGAGTTCTTCCAGTCAGAGTAGACCAGGAAGCCTGTGAACGTGCTGTCGGTCTTACTGCTGGAGTAGAAGCCGCTGTATTCCCCCAACGCCATCTGGACCCACACCTGGTCGCCAGGATCCAGGTGGAGCATCGTGCCGCCCGACAGTGAGGCAGGCTTGGGCCAGTTGCCATAAAACTGAAAGTAGGACGCCATGGTGTGGCCATTTTTTATCAGGTCAAACTGTAAGCTGGCGCGGTACACCGTGGCGTGGACCGCAAAGTAGTAGACCCCGGGGACCTTACAGGTGAAGCGGCCCGTCTCTTTGTTGAAGTCGGCCCTGCTCGTTGAGCATGACCTTGTCGAAGCGCACCGCGTCGCCCACCGTGAGCGGCGTGGCCACCGTCTCGGAGAGTTTGGCGGTGAAGGCGGATTTGGGAGCGACGGCGCACTCCCCTTCCTTCCCCCTCTCCCCCTTTTCCCCACGGTCTCCGTTGTCTCCGGTGAGACCCCTCATTCCCAGCTCCCCTGTAGGTCAGTGGAAAGCACGTAATGATAGTGCATGTTAATGGCTTCCATTACGATCTACGTGGTTTATGTATAATTTTTAAAGGCGACATATCATACCACCAGGTGTGAGTGTGATTAGCCATTACAAGCCGTTTTGAAAATCTGCCTCTTCTGACATCACAAGTGGGCGTGTCCACCTAGATGTGTGTTGGATAGATCAGTCTACCAGCATACCCAGTGGACTGTAGCAAACGTTGCTCATCTATCCGTCATAAGTCTAGGTGGACACGCCCACTTGTGGTGTCAGAAGAGGCCGATTTTCAAAACGGATTGCAACGGCTAATCACACTCACACCTAGCGGCTAAATATATCACCTTTAATAATACAGATGATACTGAATACATGGCTCACCTTGCTGTCCCCTGTCTCCCTTCTCTCCCTTCTCCGCCGGAGCGGTGTCCCTCCCATCCCGACCGTCTCTCCCCGGGGGGCCCGGGCTCCCGTGGACCCCTGAGGAGCCCGGGATACCAGGGTGTCCTGTGCACAGGCTGGGGGGGATCTTGTTGTCCTCCAGGAGGTCCGAGAGGCTCACCTGCAGGCCACAGACAAGGGAGAGCAGGAGCAGCGCCAGGAGCCTGGGGGAGGTCATCACAGTGATCCTGCTGAGCAATGACATAAGAGAACAGATTAAACAACAAAAGTTTACAATGGGATGTTTAGGGAAGCAACTGTGGACAGACATATTTCACAGGGGGCTTTTTAGATCTGATCACATGGAGATTACATTTTCATATATTTTGATAGATAATAGAATTATAATTATAAATGTTTTTTTTTTCTTTAATAATTTAAATCTTATACTTTGCAAGGATGAAGTAGGTGGAAAACCTAAGAAGTGCTCTACTCCATTTGTAGCTTTATTTCGTCTCTGATTTTTTTTTAATATAAAAGTCAAACCTACCCCTCTGAGGGAATTCTTACATCAGGTTTCTGAAGGTCTCATATTAGTTAATACAGGTGCTCTTTTTGCATAATTTTCCCTAACCAAGAGTCATGTTATTGAGGAAATTCCTCATAGAATGAAACGCAAGATGGGAGATCTTCACTCAGAAACACAAGTACAAATCTGTTTTGAGAAAGGCAGTATATTGAATTGCTTGAATAAATAGCCCAGGCATGAAATAAAAAAATACATTGAGAAAATTATCGACAATAAAAAAGAGAGCATGAAAATTGAATACAATACAACATAACATTCTCAGCCAGTAGCACAAAATACCTAAAATTGTCTTTTTATTATCACCATAGCATTTAAAACATACACTTTCCTCAAGCATTCAGTCCACACTGGAGCAAATGCAACACTTCTAAGTGCTGCACGACCAAGTAAAAACCACTTGATAGAGTGCAGAGTAGCTAAAGGTATCAGAAGACAGCCCAAGTAGTGTGTCTTGTCACAAACTAGCCAAAGTTTATGGTTACAACCAGTATTGAGTACAAAATCTTCTGTCTGTGTGGGCGGGCTGGCCAAGGAGCAAGACAGTCAGCTGCCATTACAAGGGCCAGGAAATATATATAATATATATATCTGGAGTTGACTAAAACAGTCATTATGGACATTTGAAAACTACGCATCACACTCTCTGTCCACATTTAAACATATCCAAAAGATCTGTCCAGAAGAAAATGTATTAAGTAGCAAAAGGCTGTTTTGGCCCTAACTTCCAGGAGAGAAGGGGGGAAGGGGTGGCTGTCTGAACGCTGTGTCAGCGTTCCAGGAAGACAGCTGTCTACTCCCACTCCTTTGTTTCCCCGTGAGGTTCATACACTTTCACTGTTTCATATTTTTAATTAAAGAGCAGAGCAGGACCCCATGTTCAACACTGCACCATGGGCATGTTTATCCTACTGCTCAACTTAATGTGAGTGTGACTAGTTATACAAACACATTAATACTGACTATTTCAACACTAGGTCCCGTCTGTTAAATGATATACATAACCAGAGATATTACTAGAATTGCTCCAAGTCCAAAGGCCAAACATACAAAGTTGGGATCTGATGCAAAGTTTATTGTATCCATATCCAAACCTTTTTCATTGTAATCGTTTTTTATAAAAAAACAACTATTTAATAGTTCACAGGCTTTACTCTACTGACATAGTCCCATTTTCTTTTCTCCTTAAAAACTGTCGTTCCATCCCCAAATAATCCACCATTAGGATATATATATGACTAGCACCCACAACTGAAGAAACAAGTGTTATCAGACTTGGCTCATCTTCTGGTGTGAAATGCCCTCCACCCACAGACACTGTTAGCGTTTTACCATCTCCGTTCAACAAAAATATAAACAAAAGCATGAAAAAGCCACTTACCAGATGGTGCGAGTGAAGCCGTTTTAGCGAAGCTGCCCTTCACGTCTGTGTGGATCAGAGACAAGTAAGCCGAGGTCCTTCCCACCATGAAGAGTAGCTAGGAAAAAGTGAGAAGGGCAAGGAACTCTGGAAAGGAAACGGCAGTGAAATCCAATTAGAAACAGAATAGCAGGAGTGAGATGATTTAGTGAGGGTGGAGAACAGGGAATGTGAGAGCCTACTGAAAGGAAATATTTTCTGTGCTCTTCAGCCAACATTAATAATGGAGTGTACTGGAATGCACTATATGTAAACAGTTAGCCTGGGGGAAACATATTTGGGAAGTTACAACAGTAAGATGTAATAGATGTTTTTGGACAATATGTGCATGATTGCATCAGATGGCGGTGGAATTTAGTTAATCACAGCCCCAGGGAACAGGGCTGTGGTCAGTAATGATGTTACCACTACAAACAACTGAGGTTTAATCTGCCTGGCTGGCTCTCTATTACACAAAGCCATACTGTCAGAAGAGAAAGGGATAATGAGATGTCAATATACTAAGCAGACACAAAGATGGGTTTCAACACACAGACACACATTTACAGTGTGTGGTTGTGCTGAACTGAAGCTCAACTCAATGGTTGTCAAACATAATGTGCATTTATCAAAAAGAGGAACTTTGTTTCTGTCTACTTAAATACCCACACATTTACCAATCTGTGTAAAAAATCATATATAATATTTATATACACGTGTGCATGCATGTGTGTATTTATGTATGTATGTATGCATGTATTTGAAGCGTTCATGCACATTCCCACGACACACATTAACCTTCCATATGGCTTGGATTTACTGGACTCCCAGCCCCTTTTAGCAGCCTTAAAACCACTTATTTTGTATGGGATTCACTGACCAGGTGAGGCTTTGATGGGGGGGAAGAGGAGTGTCAATGTCTTTTGAAATGAGGCCCTTCGTTTTCATTAGCTGTGAGCTGTTCTGCCATAATGTTGGCCATGCAGACTTCACAGGACTCCTGTGGAGCCAGGCGGCAATAATTGAAATGAGTTGAGGCAGTAAGACATGTTTTCAGTTAGTAGCCCCGGCATCAGCACTTTGCCGGCCTGTTCTGTAATTGGCTGGTCTCATCTATAAAACACTAAGAGAGGAGTAACTGTAAATTTAAACCCTTCAGCAATTTATTTTACTATGTTTTTTGTCCTTTATCGTTCAGAAAGAGTCTCTTGCTTAACATTGGTCAGTAAGAGAACAAAAACAATATCCAAGCCTTTATTAGCGTTGGTTTGTTTCATTACCACTGGGCATAAGCTTTTTACTGGCGTTTAAGTCACACATCCTGTGATGTGGAAAACTTTTATCGAATACATTTGTAAATATGATCCTGATGGTGTGTTGAAAGATGAAAATATCGCTTTGAAGTTTAGATCTAGAATGCAAAATTAAGTGGATACAATTCCTTTCGTGAAAAAATATTTTGAAAAGAAACATAAATCAGACTAGAGTCAGGGGTAAAGAGTAAAGGACACATGTTTATTATTTAAACTATCACTTAAATAAAAAAGTGCATAGAAAATAAACATGATTAGAAACTTTTCTTTTTACATGTATTTACAACTTTGCTTCCTAATTTTACATTCAACCCTATTTGTGGTTTTAGTTGTTTTTTTTTACTGTTGTAATTTCCTTCATTTGTGTGATGAGTATTGAGAGAACACTGATAAACAAGACCGTCATATTATTATTATTATTATTATGAGCAGGAGGAAGTTGATAAGACAAAGGTATATTCAAGGCATTAAAAACAAGCCTGTGTATCATCCAATATTCACTTCCTGTGTGACACCAAATTCCCTCCTAGGCTGACAAGTTAAAATACAAACAAATGTTTAGTACTCGCCCAACTGCTCCAAAATGTCGATTGCAAAAATAACAATTTTGGCTTGTTGACCATTGCTCAAAATAAATAACGTAAGTGTATTTTTTTAACCAACATTATCATCTTGGTATTATCATATATATACGTATATATATATAAAATATATATATAAAAATAGTACATGATAAGTACAACCAAAGCTTCAGAGGAAGGAGTCAGCAAGGGAGACACAAAGGGTTTTCCAAAATGAAGCAACATTTTGGTTGGGATTTCATACGTTTACTGGTCCGTCTCCACTAACCAGACTCCATTTGTACACATCAAGTAAGCAGTTTTAAAATCCCTGTTAAAAATAAAATGTACAATAAAAAGACAAAAAAAAACAAAAAACAGTCACTACAACAATCAGGAAACAAAAATGGCTGACCTCAAGATGTACACAACCACTTTAACAGTTACATTTCTCATCACATAAATATTGTTCCTTTCCGGAAAAAGAAAAAGCAAAGTAAGAAAATTTAATCTGCAAAGCCCCTTTTTCATGTTGAAGGTGCAGTCACAGACACAGGAGAATTGGTACTGATATCACTATACAAGATTGACGACTGTTAGTCTCATTCAGGTATACTGTAACACAAAAACCATTATAGAGTACATTGAAACATTGCTAATAACCATAAATCTGATGATTTGCTACTGTAACTAAGTTTGTCTGTCCATTCCATATATTGTATAGATACTAAAGCACAAGAAATTACTATGCATGATTTTGTATATTATCATTGTTATATATAGTATAATTACAGATGGTGTGGGTGAAGAGCCACTGGTGTGGCGTGGTAAAATGAAGACAAGGATGCAACAGAGGCTGTTGACTTACTGTATAGCTGCTTATTAAGGAACACGGAAACGGATGCTATAGTCGCTAGTTATTATTTACTGGTTTACTGGTCAAGCGTTTGAAGCGGAGACCCACGGACAGACGGAGCCCTTAGCATTAGCAATCCCCTCATCGCAAATGCACATATGAATGACCATATTCCCTCATTCAGTAAAAACCGGTTGGTACGAGTATGTAGAAATGCCGTCGTGATGTGCCTGTCATGTCAGTACATCCCCAGTGGTTAAATTAAACAAACAAAACGTAAACCATCGCCGCCTCCCCGCTACGGGTTCATGTCATAGCTTCCCAGACCACCATGTTTCACAGATAACACAACGTCTCTCTCCGTGGAACAAATGGAGCCCACAGAAGGGATCGCCACAACTCAGATGTTGCTCAGGAGGATAATACATTCAGGTTTTTGTTTTTTTGTTGTATCTTAGCAGCAGAACCCAGCAAGCAAAATGCGGTTGCAGAAACATGATTCACACCACCCGGTGAGAGTTGGTGTTGACCGCTCCTGGCCTGACCCCAGCCTGGCTAATATGCACTGCACAGCCGCTAGACATACACCACGGCCCCTGCCGTAGCTGGGTGGGGAGTGGGAGTCAAGTGCACTTCGCTAGGGGCCTCAATGCCACGTTCACAGGTCCCGTGAAGAACCATCCCACATTAAGTTTTCCTCTTTGCTAGGGGGGGCCTACGGCTGGGGTTGAAATAAACAGCTTGGTCTTAAACGGGAGGGATGAGAAGTATCGTCCTATGTGTAATTCAGTGCCTCTATCATAAAAAACGTGCAGAGGTGGAGCCCTCAGAAATGACCGTTATAGTTTTGACTTTCTACGTGAAACGCTCCACTTCTGCAAGTGTAACTGTTGTGTCCGTAATGTTTCTATGAGGGGATGCTCAGGAGGGAGGGGGCTGGCTGAACTCCAGTAATGGTCTGTGGTCAACCAGGTAAATATGCAAATCCAACAGGGAACAATCACTGGCCGCATTGGCATGTTGGCTCCAGGATAGCAAAATAAAAATAAAATCAGCAGCCGAGTAACAATAGGTTTAGATTTTCCAGCGAAACATGAAAAAAAAAGACCCTTTAAACAACTAAGGCAAAACACAAATTACTGATTTCACTTGTACATGCACTGTGCAAAGTGGTTTGAATTGGCTTGAGATATGACTTATGCTTTTCTTTATTTGCGTTGCATCAATAACATGAAGGCACCTCTTCATTATAAACTGGGCCTGCAAACGGGACCACAATCTATAGGAAACCGTTGAGTTGTGAACAGATGTGGATCTGACGGACTGGCATCTGACTGATCTAGAGATCCACCTAGCTGCTGACCAGTGGCGCCTATCCAGCCAGGGAGAAGCATTATTGTGTTTAGGTTGGTCTTGTTGTCAGAGCGTACCGCTGGGTGTTGACATTAAGGCGGGAGAGAGGAGATATTCACCTATTTAATACGGACCAATAATTTAAAGTCTCCCTCTCGAGTGCATATTAACAGAACTGCCCTCTACAACTGGAACATAGAGAATTAGAATAGAAAAGAATAAAACACAGCCCCGACCGAAATGGCCTTGGATAGAGAGCTACTGGTGGACTGCACTCAATGGAACCAAGCCACAGACCAACGGCAGTCTTTGGAATTAAAGAAAACATTCAGGCTACAAATTAAACAATAAAAATAATTAAAATCAATTTGGGAAAGAAAAACAAAAAAAGAACACAACTTCGAAAAGGCAGCAGAATACAAAACGTAGAGACCAAGCATTAGTGTTTGTAAACCTCTATTTCCTACAAAAATGGCAATAAAATAAATACAATCTCTTAAAAAATATAAATACCATCATTAAGTGCTATTCACTAGTGAGTGCTTTTTTAGTCTTTTTGTGTAGAAAAATATACATTATTTACATTTCTTTTTAAAAGCAAGCATGATATTTCCCTGTCCATAATTAAGAAAGACAGATAACAAACAAGAAATTTAAAAGACTTAATACCATACAAATAAAAAAGTTTTTAAAGTTTATAACAATTGGCTAAAAAGAAGGGAAAAATACCTCGATGGGGATTCAATTCAAGGGGCTGATGTTTGGTTTCTCTCTGCTGCTGTAATTTGGAACGTCATTAGAAATCCAAAATAACCTTAACTTCCAAAGACTTGAGCTTAATAGCGACAGCACACTTGAACCTGCAGTACTACGCCTAACAATACCTGGCGACGGCCCCAGCGGGGAGACCGACCAGGCCCATAACGGGACCCCTTTGAGCACGACTCTAAAGGTTCCCTAGTCCCTTGGCAGTCAGTCCACCAGTATCTCCAGCTGCCTAGCTTCCTCAAGGCCAGAAGCTTCCAAACATTAAAACCAGCTCTACCTAGCTACCTAGTCCTAGTACGACTAACAAACTCTGGCTGAAATACACTGGTAAGTTATTCTAAAGCAAACAAAACAAAAACAAAGAAACTGATCTAACACTTTTTTCTTCAGAGGTGCCTCCTTCACCTCAGTTTCTTCCTATGACCATTGCCCCTCTGCTATTGCCACCTGTACATGCAGGCTTCCCAAGACATGCTCCTGGGCATCCTGCTATTTACAGACTTTTCCTCCAGACCAGAGTCTGGGTGGGTATGGGATTGGTGACACATCCCCACAGCTCTGAAGGCTTCAGGACACATTCAGACAGGCTGACACACACACACACACACACACACACACACACACACACACACACACACACACACACACACACACACACACACACACACACACACACACACACACACACACACACACACACACACACACACACACACACACACACACACGTCTGAATATTCCTTTCCAAGTCCCTAAGGCCCTTCAACAAATTGCACTTTGGTGTAAAATCGATCCTTTCCATACATGGTTTGTTGTTTGTCTTTCTATTGGAACCTCTGAGCTCTCCAGCATTGGGGTTCAAAGTAAGGTTATCCTATCTGATGAGGCCCAACCTTTGTGGCCAAATTAGCAAAGGAAAGAAATGGGGCTATTGTTATAAATTCCACTACAGAGAAAAGTTGAGAGTTTCAATGATGTCAAGTTAATCATAAAGGAGGCACAATCATTGTCGTCTTGCTCATATCCAACAGCTCCTTCAACCAACGGCAAGAGTCATCAGGAACAAACTGCTTCCTCCATTTCGGGTGGCACACTCCTCTCTGGAGCCAGTGCTGCCACTCGGGTCCTTATAATCCGGGGCCCCTACTGAAGCCGGGCCGGGCGCCAAATCATCATCATCAACGTCCTCATCATCAGTTGAGGAACCTGCGACACCTCTTGGCGCCGCAGTTGCAGGGCAGCTTGCTGCCGGCGTCCTCCACGGGGAACTTGTAGTCGTAGGTGAGCTCCTCGCCGGGGCGGATGCGGCGCGAGGCCAGGATGACGATGTGCTTCCTGCCGTCCACGGCGACCACGCGCGAGTGGCAGTTGGGCTCACAGGCGTGGTTGATGAAGCGAGCGGCGTTGCCGTGCACCGTGGCGTCCACCACCTCGTGGTCGTCGATGCGGAACATGTAGCAGCCCATGCCCTGTCAGCGGGAGGAATAACAAATGCTAAATAGGTTGTTGCTGTGAAGGCTGCTGTGCTTAACATGCTTTTAAAAGCCCCAAGCCCGCCATGTGCAAATTTGGGTATATATTTGTAGCGTGAACCTACAAAATGTTTGGAATCATATTGTAAGGGGGAGAAAAGCAAACAAAACAAAAAGGGTCCCTTGGAGGTATTAAAGACTGTAAGGGTCTTCTTTTCGCTCACTTCAAATATGACTTTCATTTTGCAAAAATGCAAAAAAGATATTGATCCGTTTCTCTCCCTCTCTCTTACCTTGCCCTCGTAGAACCTTTCCCGCTCGTCTGTGAGCACGGAGCGGATGACGTTCCCGGAGTACTCAATCACCATCTCTCCGGCCTCAATGGTTCTCTTGCAGAACAACCCGCGACCATGGATGGGAGATCTGGGAGGGGGAACACGCAGGGATGAGGTTATAATAGGTGACCTAAACTGACAAACGTAATAGATTGTATTCACGCCGTCGAATGAGTTGTTTGTGATCATTGTCATTCACCCCTTGAATGTGGATATTTTTAAGCTTGATGAGCTCAAATGTATGACCAAATCGACACCGGATAATGGTTAGGAATTCCATTTTGACATCCATTTAAAATCGGTACGATATGATGATTATTATTTTTTTAAATGAGCTCTAAAAACACATTCTGATGATTTTATCATCATTATTTGTATGAGTCATTCTTACTTAGGCAAAATAAATTGGCCTAATTCCCACTCTTGACATAGGCCACACTAAAGGGGGTGGATCACATGATCTGTTCAACTAAGGATGTTGGGGATTTTACCAGAGGTGACCAGCATAACAAAGGGCTGATTTAAGCAAGAAAATCATTTTGGCAAAAAAGTGACGTAGGCCATTACTTTAAAGAGGGTGACGATATTGTACCTTTAACAGAAAAAAATACTGCAGTTGTGTTACATGAAGATATGTCCTATAGGTTCCTCTGTTTCCGTTCAAGTGAGGAAACTCACTTCAGTTCTTACCTGTAAACCCCAACGGTCTCCTTGGATGTTGTTTTAAGCTGGTTGAACCTAACAGCCAGGGGGAGCTCCAAGGACAGACGCCTGCAACACCACAACAGCGCGGGACACATTCAGGTTGGTGACCAGTGCTTTTCAATGCCTTGTCAAAACATAATAACAAACCAAACTGAACATTAAAGAAGAACAGGATGCTGAGGGAACCCACCTGGCCATCGTGAGATCCTCTTCCTCTTCCTGTGGCCGGTACCGAGGTGGCTGGCGGTGTTTGGAGGCCAGGAAGTTGAATAGCGTCGAATGCAGACCTCCTAGGTGCAACACCCAGTCAGTCACCAAAAAGGAGCAGGTTCGAAACACAAGAACACACATAAACACCAATGTTAGCAGGAGCGATAGGACAGTACACAAAAGAGGTGGACAAGGAAGTATCTGCTTGGCAAGACTGTCATAAATTCCATAATTGTCATCTGCATTTTATACAGACTTTATTTGCATCAATACCTCCATAAACAGAATTTTTCATTTATACCTGATGGCATTCATGTAAACCTTGACATCTTCTACTCCTACCCCAAAAGTGAATCAAATACGGAATAGGGAATGGGTTAACAGGGAGAAGTTCAGGAAATGGCTCCCACTGAAGAGGGGCTGATGAAGACTCAGGACCAGGGTCGGGAACCAACGCTCCTCCGGCTACAGTATGGGCCCGTCCAGGCAGGGCTCCCTACCTGTGGTGGGTCTCTGCGCGCGCCGCCCCGTGGGGGTTGGCAGGGGGCGCGGTGGTGTCCCCCGGCTTGTGGAAGCGGAAGCGGTAGCTGCGGCAGTGTCTGGCGCCGCAGAGCTGCTCCAGCAGGAAGACCACCGCCTCGTGCACCACGCCCAGCATCCTCAGACCGTTGACGCCTGGGGCCGGAGCAGGAACACACACGCGTAGATGTGAGTATTGATCTTCAATGACTTACCAGGAGTTAGGAATAATAAAACATACACGTGCTAATGAGGACGATGATAATGATGAATGAAGCTCACCTTCGAAAGACAGCTCTTTGAGTCGGGCGTTGGAGCGAGCTTGCTGTACTTTATCAGTCAGGGATTTCCAAGCCTCTGTATTGAGAGGGCAGAGAGAACATCCGTTACACACACACACACACACACACACACACACCATGAAGGCATTGTAGTAGAATGCGGTCTGGCTGTAGATCGGTTGTATTCCATGTGAGACACATTGTATAACAATGGTAGCATTAGACTGATTATTAAAGTACTTTGCAATGCTTTCCTCTCACCTTCGATACTCTCACAGCGGATGTGGAAGCCGTCCTCACTGCGGATTTCAAAGATGATGCCCTTCTTAGGCTTACTGTCTAGGACAGAGTCCTCTGCATCGCCTTCCTGCTCTGGCAGCGAGGCCACCAGGAGGGGGCCCGGGGCCCCAGAGCCCCCTGGAGCCTTGTCCTTCTCCGTGGCTTTCCCCGTCAGGGCACATGTTTCAGAAGACTTTGGATCGGGGACACTGGAGACAACAAGGACGAGCAAATTGGTTGAGCATCGGAGAACTGCATGATGAGGACGGAAATCATGCATCTGTTGGGGTGTTGGCAGAAAACCTACCTCTTGTTGGGTGGCTTGTCTGTGGGTGTTCCCGTGTCCATAGGCCCGGATGAACTAAACTCTCTGGATCTACAGAAAACACATATTTTGTCACAAAACATTTAGCATTCCATCAAATAAATATTACTGGACTCTATTACAAGCATCGTTCAAGATAGCCTTTTGGTCTGGTTTGCTACATACTTTCCCCACACACTAACTTGGGATGCCGCAAATGGCTCTTAAAAATAGAAGAAGATAACATGCCTATATATTTCTATCAATCTTCCATCCTTCAATCAATTCACATGTCTCACCCCAGGTTTGCGGATGGTCGTCTTTCAGGGTTGTTGTACGGCTCCTTCTTCTGCAAGGTCTTGAGTTTCTTCCCACTAGATTTGTCGGGGCTCTGCCTGCTTCTCTTGGCCTTCTGCTTGCCTTTCCCCGCTCCACAGACGCTGAGTGTGGACGATGCTACAGTGTTGGAACGCTGCATTTGTTCCAAGGTAGACCTGGAGCCCGGAAAGTGTCCGGGAGTCTTGGTGTGAGTGAACACCCCGACCACACCTTTAGATGACCCCACTGTGGTGACTTGTCCCGGGGCTCGGGTCACACAGGCCAGGGGACCGGTGTTCTGACTGGTCTCCAGGGTCTGGGCTCTGCGATGGGGTAGATGGTGTAGGTGTTGCAGCTGACCGACAATGCTGTCCTTCTCCCCCGGTTGTGTGACGGCCATGCTGAACGTTTGCGGGGTGGGCAGGACACAGATGCTACTGGCGATGCAGGTCTGGACAGGGGAGCCGATGTGGGACATCAGGGGGGTTCCTCCTGCTGGCTGAAGCACCATGGGCTGATCAGACAAGCCCAGGCCGCGGGGCCCGGCCTTAAAGAGGAGGTTGCCGATCGACCCGGTGAGCTCGGTGGCACTGAGGACCGGGGTCGTGAGAGACACCGATCCTGGAGCGATAAGGCCAGTCGCTCCACTGGGAGCAACCGACACAACATTTAACACAGACTGATTGGAGTTAAGACTAGAGACTGTGCAGGGCAAGAGGTGGGTGGAGTCATGACGCATACCAGCCTGGCCACCAGCAGAAATGGGCATTCTGTGCTGAAGGATAGGCTCAAAGTACATAACCCCGCCTTGTTTGGGCCTCTTGATGATATTGGGGACCTTGCGTTGGGAGGTGAACTCAACTAGTCCTCCGGGCGGACCAGGAATGCCAGCAGTGATTTGAGAGCCTGACAGGTTGATAAGGGTCATGTTTGGAGTGCCCACTTCAGATGGTGCCAGAGTTGGCTGACCGCGGGACCGAGCTAGCTTTTTGGTCTTCCTTGGCTGCAGACGGGAAATCGGTCGCTTCTTGCCATGTGCAGAGGCCAACAAAGCTGGGGAAGAGGCCATGGAAGAGGTGCTAGACACCATAGGACCCAATTCACGAGGCCGGCCAGCGTCTGACACAAGAATCTGGGACTGGTCGTGGGGCTTGGATGACACTCCAATGAGGAGCCCTGAGGTTGTACTGGGGATGCCAGTCTGAAAGCCTGTCTGCGTGCCTGTAAAGGTGTGGATCTGTGGGTGGTGGGACATGGTGCCCAAGACTTTTCCCCCTGCCGGGAAGATTGTAGAGGCTGAGGAAAGCCCAGTATTAAGCCCAGTGGTTAGGGTCATTGAGCTCAATACTGCAGAGGTGCTGGTGTCCATCACTCCCGTGGCACTGATCTTTTGGGGGACACCATTTGGAAGAGTCTGGAGAACATATAGCGGCTGGAACTGTTGGTTGACCAAGATTAGCTTTTCAGGGCCTTGTTTAAGGACCGCTGGACCGGCAACCTGAGCCTGGGAAGGGCCTGGGCCGTGGATCGGGCCAGGGCTGCCCGCTGAAGCCGAGGAGGAGGCAGTGATGTATGTCTGACCTTGATGAGGCAAAGAGGGGGAGCTGGGTAGACCCGGGGTAGCAGAATTTCTAGCTAGGTCCTGGGTCCCCGGGGACTCCACCACTTGGCCAAGAGCAGGGCTTGGAATAAACTGTTCAGGAGTGTCATGCTCTTCTGCCAGCGGAGTATCCCTCGTGGACAGCGCTTTGCCATCGTGCTGGTTCTGCGATGGCGACACACTGGACCCTTTTCTCTTCTTCTCAGCACCCTTCTCCCCACTAATGGCTTCTGGGTCGGCAGCCAAGCCCAGCATTGTGCGGTCGGCGGTTTCTGAGATGAGACTTCCAGCAGTGTGGTTTTGGCCGCTGCTGACAGAGGGGCGGGTGGTCAGGACAGAGAGGTCGGAGGGTAACGCCAGAGGAAGACCGTAGGGCTCTTCTACAGATATTGAGCTGCTCACACCGCTCTCCACGGTGCTGCCACCGTCACCGCTGGCGAGAGGCTGGGAGAAATCATCGAACAGGATGTCCTTGCGCCGATTTACATCAACGTCGACGTAGCCCAAGAGCTCGGAAGAGGAGGGCTCGGGTTGTTGGCCCAAAGCCTGCATGGACATGGAGGGCGTGTTGAGGACAAACTCCATGATGTCGGACGGTAGGATGTTGCCACAGTCGTCGCTGTTATTGTTGTCGGAATCTGACTTGAGGAGCTCAGTGCTAAGGGAAAGCTGGTTGTCAAGGGGATCTTGACCCTGGCTTTGGGATTTGACCCCACCTCCAAGAGGAAGACTATTATCTTTCTGGTTCTTTCTGCCCTCCCTGTTGGTGCTTCCACCTCCTCCTCCTCCTCCTCCTCCCCCTGCTGCTGCTGCTGCTGCCGCTCCACCGTTGTCCGCCACCTTGCTTGTGTCATGGGACTCCAGTTTCTCAGCGTGCCTCTCGCGGCCCTTTCTTTTGCCAGTGTTTCTGTGTGAACTAGAAGTGGCTGAGGTGGTTGTGGCGGTGGTGGTTGTGGCGGTGGTGGTGGGACAGGCGCTGGCGTCGCTCTCTGAGCCGTCGTCCACGCCGTCCAGCTGACCGATTTGCTGCTTGCTCAAGCTTCTGTTAAACAAACAGACAAATTCAATTCTAGCCATATTTAGACAAGAGGACATCTTTTATAAAAAAAAGTCAACCTTAATCACGTCATACTCACATTTGACTCAGTGCGTCGTCTCCGGAGTTGTCTTGTGCCTGCAGTTCCTCTTCATCCTTTAGGAACCTCTGCAGCTGGGAGCTCCTTCCCAGACAGCGGTCCAGCCCCTCGATCGAAGGCAAGCCCCCGCTGGGGTTGATGATGGTCCGGGTGAAGTTGTAGTAGTACGCGTCCTTGTCCCGGTGCTTCATCATACCCTCCTCCTCCTCCCCGCTCTCCCCCGATGAGGAGGTGGTGCTCCTGTCGTCCGCCCCGTCCACCTGTCCCTCGGCGGACCTCCGGCTACCCCCGCTCCTCCTCTTGGCCACGCCCACCGGCCCCGCCCCGTCTGTGCTGCCGTAGAACGGGAGGTCCTCCTCGCCGTACGAGCGGACGCCGTAGAACGGCGTGAGGCCGAAGAACATGTTTGAGCGTGCACGGGCGCTGCGGCGAGGGTAGCGGCGCTTGGCGGAGCCCGAGCCGTCGCTGTCGTCCTCGTGGTGCTTGTCGTCCAGCCCCCGGCCCTCCGGATCGTCGTCCTCCGGCCCGTCCCCCTCGTCCTCGGGCCCGTGCGGGAGGAGGCCGTGGTGACGGTGGTGGTGGAGGTGATGGCGGTGGCGGAGGTCGGCGAGCTCTTTGCGGCGCTCCGCTTCCTCCGGCTGGGTCTGGGAATCAGACTCGGAGCCGTCGCTGCTGCTGGCGGACGCAGAGGAGAAGACGGCCGAGCGGGGGGAGTGGCGGGCGGCCGGGCCCGAGGAAGAGATGGTGGAGGTGGTGTTGGTGGTGGAGCAGCAGGAGGCGGTGCTGCTGGCACTGGTTCCGTTAGGGTCGGTGTTGACGTCGGTCTTGAGTGGGGTTGAATGGGGCGCTTTGGGTGGTCTTTTTTTGTCCCTGGATGACAATGAAAGCTGGTTGCCTGTCGTTTTTGAGTGACATGGGGTGAAGGTCTTCACTCCCCTTTCTACAGATAAACAGGCCTGTGGCTGTTGTAGGCTCTCCACGGTGGGACTGTTCTTACGATCAGGAGGGAAGCTCTCCCTGCTCTTTGAGGATCGGTCTACTCCATGGCTCCTCCATCATCTCCTCCTCAACCTTACCATGGACCTTGCCACTGTTTCCCAGGGTTGGAGCTTTGCTGCTACTGCTGTTGCAAGAGGTCGGGGTTTGTGCGGGCGTGTTGTTTACAGTGCTTATGGTAGTTTTAGAATTATGATTCAGTGGGGAGGCTTTGTTGTTACCGATGGGCAGAGCCTTCTCACGGTCATGATCCTGGAACACCTCTTTGTTCCCCGACGTTCTACCTTTTGGGTTCTTGTCTTTGGAAGCTGGGGCCACGATGTGGGAGGGGCCACGTTGGCTGATGTCCTCTTCCACCGGTGACCTAGAAGACCACAATGGTTTCATGGCTGCAGTGGGGGCAGGCCCTGAAGAGTAGTCTTGTGACTTCCGTGTTCCACTCTTCTGCAGGGCTGGCTGTGGGGAGCCAGATTTTCCCACAGCAGAATCATTGTACAGAGGGGTCGGTATGGAAGGCCCGGTCCCGACTCCCGTTTCCTTCCCTGTGATGAGTTTGTCCCGAGGCTGGTTGCTGTTGCTGATAAATGTGCCAGCAGGTTTGCTCTGCTTGTCTGCAGTCTTGAGGTTACAACCCTTTTGTTGTCCTGTGAGAACAGCGGTCCCAACTGGAGGAGAGGACTGGCCTGTACCAGCAGGAGCCAGCCTGGCGCCCCTAATGTCCCCTCCAACTTTAGACTGACTGCTGCTTCTTCCATCTTTCACCGGTACTTTGCTTCTCTCTGCGCTTCTGTAGTTGGGGGAGTCTCTTGAGGGCGGTCTACCCCTTTCAGAGTCTCGACTGGAAGGTCTGCTTTTCTCCTGGCCTGGGTCCTTGACTCTTTCTGTATCCCTGCCATATCGTTTCTGCTTGTCAGGTTCCCTGAGCCCTGAATCTCTGCTCGACTTGTTTCTCTCGGTGTCCCTATAGCTTTGATCTGTGGAAAAGGGCTTGTCCTCGTCTGCGTCTTTACTGCTGGGATCTTTGCTGGCCCCTCTTCCCTTCTCAGAGTCTCTGAGGCTTGGCTCTCTACCGAGGACTCGTCCCCTCTCCGTCTCCTTCAGACCAGTGTCTTTGTTGAGTGGACTCCCTTTGTCTGGCTCTTTGGAGGACAGCCTTCCCTTATCAGCATCATTCTGGCCCATGTCTCTAGGAATTCTGTACTTGTCAGAGTCCTTTGAGGTCGGTTCCCGGCATGAGCTTCTGACCTTGTCCATGTCCCTGGTGCCTGGATCTCTTGAAGATGATTGTGATTGTGGTGTTGGTGGTGGTGGCGGCGGTCTGGTTCTTTCTGTGGAGTACATTCGAGTCCTCTCCCCTTCCCTCAAGGTGGAATCCTTACCGGAGCTTCTGACCTTCTCTGGGTCTCTGGCAGGTGAGGGTATGAGTGGAGGGGGTGAGGTGAGGGGTCGTGATGGGGGTGGTGGAGGGGAGGTCACCCCTCTCTGTCTATTGGCGGGAGGAGAGAGGGAAGGGGTGCTGTGTCTCCGCGAGCCCATGTTTTGCATGCCAGAGCTCGGTAGGGGCTCTTTGCTTTGGCACCGAGCAGAATCTGAAAAACACACAAAATATGAGGTTATGCAACATGATTACTAGTTATGACTTTTTTCGTTTTAACTGAAGGGCAACCGACTTTGAATCAAAAAGAAAGAAAGCTTTGAAATGGCCAAAAGACAATAATGCTAGCCGATATATGTCGGTAAGGATAAGAGCTGAGGGATATGTTGGATGTACCTGGACTGGACATGGGTTTGGGGCATGGTGAACGCTGGCAAGGGGGGTAGCTGGGGTGTCTGTTCCTGGTATAAACTCTGAGTTTGGGAGTGTTCGTTGGGGAAAGGGCCTCTGAGCGCCTTGGCGAGTCAAATGGATCTGGAAAGTCTTTATCGGTCAGCAGAAATAACACAAAATGTCTTTAATGTGCAGTTTAGGGACTTTGTCTCCTGCTATTGTATCAGCTGTTTGAACTAAATGTAGCGTGCACTTAAAAGGTAAATAAGAGCCATGTGACCGCAAAGCTGCAACTACCTGAGGATGGAGGTGGGCTGTGAACTATAGTGCGGTTGTCCTCAGGAGCCATCATGCTTTTGAACGCAGACTCTGCCACCGGGGGGCGACATACGAGGATCCTACAGGTATACACGCAACGCTTCCGAGCATCCAGAGTACTCCAATACACTCTCGAACACCTTGGAAAGAGGAGGGGCAATAAAGAACACTTTGAGTTGGTATAATTAATTAGCCATTAGTACATTCAATAGAATAGGCTACACTTGTAGATTTAGAGTTGTAATTATAGCGGCTGAGTGATAATTAACAGCTCAGTTGTAAAATCAAATGGCATAAAACTCACTGGTACTCAATGGGGAAGAGCTTGCGCTTGCAGTCTGAGAATTCAGTAAGTATCCCAAGGCACTCGATGGTCATGGAGCCTGTAACGACATGGATTTGAATCAGCATCCTGGGAGGGATGGTCGAGTGCAAAAGGTAAACAACACCACAGCACCACGGTGGTAAACCTACCGATCATCATGTGGACATTCTCGGGCTCCAGGCCTGCCAGCCACTTCCTCCTCAGACTAATACCTTCCAAGTCCACAAGGATCCTGCGCGTCACCTCAAAACCTGACACCACCTGAAAAAGAATTTATACAAAATGTTAAGCAAGGCACAAACCACTGCATCTTACAACTGAACGAGTGGGCGCGTCACAGGTTGGAAGTCTGACTGTGTTATAATAACATTCAAATCCCTTCACCTCGCCCTTGATGAGGTCCCTGTGCCTGGGGCAGTAGACCTTCTTGTCCTCCAGGAAGACACAGTGACACTGACGTGCACACATGAAGTGGTAATAGCTGGAGCACGAGGTCAGGCAACAGCCCACAGTGGCTCCTGGCCGCTGACACTTCTCACAGCGCTGAAACACAGGCCGCACACACACATGCAGTTCATATGTCTAGTCAAACTCGCAACGTGGATCCTTGGGCATGTTTCCGTTAGTCGCTTTAGATATAAGCCTCTAATATGGCTAAGACGGTACATGGTAACCTTAAGGAAACAACGCCATTTCTTACCAGGCGTTTCCCTCGGAGGACGGCCATGTGGACGTTCTTCAGGGAGCCGTCGTCGTCCTCAAAGACCTCGGCGGACCACAGGGCGCAGTTGACGTGTGTCCACTCGTTCTGCCCGATGTACAGCAGCCTGCCCCCCTCCTGCAACGCACAGAGGGACATGGCCCCCGTCAGCATGTTTGCCATTGCTAAGCATAACCACTAAAACATGTGCGTGCGCGTGTCCGTGCATGCGTGCGCTGTGTGTGTGTGGGGGGGGTCGGCGTCTCTGCTCACATTGGTGTTTTCGTCCCCGTACTTGAGACACAGAATGCACAGGCGGTTATCGCTGACACCCAGTGGGGGTGGTCGCTCCGGGCCCTCGTCGCGGTCTGGAGGGAGAGAGGAAGAGGTGAGTCACGACGCAAGACTCATTACACACCGGACAACACCGGATAGCCTTTGTGTGTGTGTGTGTGTGTGTGTGTGTGTGTGTGTGTGTGTGTGTGTGTGTGGTGTGTGTGTGTGTGTGTGTGTGTGTGTGTGTGTGTGTGTGTGTGTGTGTGTGTGTGTGTGTGTGTGTGTGTGTGTGTGTGTGTGTGTGTGTGTGTGTGTGTGGGAGAGGGGTGGAGGCCGGCCGTACCGGGGAGCAGCGGAGGTGGCGGGGGTAGGGATAGGGGCAGTGGTGCGGTGGACGTGGGGGAGTCCGGCTCTCCGGGGGTCCTGGGGCGAGGGGCTGGAATGATCTTCTTGCTGAGGAGAGGGTGCTCGAACAGGGAGAGGCCCTCTCGCTCCTGCCACTGGGCATAGTTGTGGTCCAGGGACGGAGGCAGCACGGCATTGGGGAGGAGGCCGCCGCTGAGAGGGGGGGAGAGGAGGGCGTTTAATACAGGCTCAACGGTGGACTGGGTAGCCCCGCCCATCCTGCCGGCGGTTTGGGTTCGCCCTGCACAAGGGTCTGGAGAAGAGCGATTCATTTCTTTCTGCTTCCGATACATTTTTGCAGGAGCCAATCACCAAGCTGGCTTTTCCCCTTGGCGCGCTATTGGCTGGTTTAACATAAAGACGACAGGGAAGCGACGGCAAGCAGCCAATCGCGTACAGAGTTGGTTGAACTAGGCCCGTTGATCACGCCTCTTGTGCTGAAGAAAATGACGGCAGCTTCCCCAGACCAACGTGCAATCTACGATTGAGCTAGTCTGGCAATAGCCAGACTAGGTCACCAGAACAAGCAGCTGCTTGTGTGGCCGTTACAAAATGGTTGCGTTAGACTGTGTAAACAACAGAATAGACAAAGTGTTTCCATCTAACCGTAGGCCTACAAAGTACAACAAAAGACCGGCAAGAAGGCGGGTTGAGTTGTGTTAGGTCCATGTAATGATGGAACATTAGAATATACAGCTCATCTGTATTCAAAGCTCAGGGGGTGTGTTTGGTATCAAGTACCGGCCTGTTTTTGGCTGTGATAGAAAGATGTTTGTTTTACAGTTGAACAGTACTTCTAGTGAGCCATTGACCTTTCAACGACCAATAAACAAATGCATGAAAAACTAAATTTGAACACAATCAGGCCGCAGAATTGGGCACCCTTCTTCATCCTTTTCTTTTTAACCATCCTTGCATTGTGAACGTAAATAATTGGCTGTGAATCTCCGGTGTTGGAAAAAACAACAACATTATCAGCAATGATTAAGCTGGAGTCAAACATTTAATTAACAAATCAGGTGTAAATACACAAAACCACAAATCTGACCACACCGATTGGATGATGGGCGCAGGACATGAAATGTGATACTGCTGGGAATGCCTCCCATATTGCCTAGCGTCAAGGCCGATAGACAGACTGGGAAACCCAATAGCCAAATGTGCTGCGTGGTTTGTGTGCGTATGCGTATGTGTGCGAGATCAATGTACTGTGATATTAACTGCAATGCACAAAATTACAATAGCACATCCTCAAAGGAAGGTCTGCTACGCAATAACTATCATCATAAATTTAATGCGATGACTGAAGCAGTAGAGTAGAGGGCAAGCCATGCACTGTGTTCCAGCCAAGGGGAGAGCCCCATCACAGTGAAACACGGCCAAGTTAATTTGACGTTTACGTTTGACTTCAATGAGTACTAGCTGCCAACATCCCACCACGTCGAGGGACTGATCTCCCCTACAGTGGACCTCCCTTACAGTGGGCCATAGCGTCAGTTTGGTTACCATATTCATCACTGGTACTAAACATTCAGGCATTTTTTTGTTCAGAAGAGTCAGCAAATGTAACCTCTTTGGGAGTTCACACAGTCAGTTGAAGAAGCAATCATTGGTAAATAATATGCAGCCCAAATAGCCCTGAAATCTTCAGTTACTTCAGAACAAAATGTGGAAGAGTCAAGGAAATCTCCCGTCCACCCTACTAGCATGACTAAGGAGTGACCTCGTGATTATTTTGGGGTTGCAAAGGGTGTGGAGACGCCATGAACCCACCTCATCGTCTGACTGATTGTCCATTGCTGCATTGACCCCCACAGGCCCCTGCTACACCGAGGTTTTGTCACATCTAATTGGGTGCTGCAGCTTGACTCTGGGATATAAGTGGCTCTTTATCCCTGGTCATGGTTCAGAGATAAGGAAGATTGAGTGTGAAATCCCAGAAGTAAATTGGTCACCGCGAACCAAAGTCAAGTGTTTTATTCCAAGAAGTTAAAAGGTTCTTTTTTGGGGGGGGGGGGGGGGGATTTCCACTGGGACGGTAACCAGAAACGGGTCAGTCACGGTGAAATTGACTGTCTGAATGACAGCAGTGCTGAGCTTCTGACGGAATGATCTGGGACAAAGAATTGAGCACAAACTGCTGCTACCAGATGAAACCTTAGCTGGTGAGAGCATTGTGCTGTTTTGAAGAAGATCAACAAATATTAGCATTTGTTTTACATTCACCGAATGCACCATCTGCCCTCTGCTGCACTATTTATTGTGGAGTGTAGACCATTCATTTAAATGATTATGGTGGTAGTAAAACTCACTTGGCAGAGACTTTCTGTGCTTCCCAGAAGCTGGACTCCTTGACTTTAAACCAGGGGAAGACTCGTTCCATTTGCTGCAACAGAAACATTAGGATTATATATTTGCACATCAGCATCCTGCAAAACCAATTTGGTGTGTCTCCATTCAAGTCCGAAAAGAAGCTTTATTTATACCACAGAAAAATATATATATACGTTTACAACTGTGCAATGAGTTTGTATTAACGACATTCTGGAATATCGAGTAATAGATTCTGTTTCTGCATATTTATAGTGGTGTTTCTCCTACCTGGATGAAGAAGGACTTGACCATACTGTTGGCCTTGCGGCTCTCTGGCCGCCCGCCATCACTGTTCATAGCTGCCTGGAGGACTCGCACAATGTCATCGCTGAACTCCAGCTGCAGAGGAAGAACAAGGCACACCGTGAAGGACAGCGTCTTCATCTGGCCGCACGCACGCATGCCAGCTCGCACACACGGACAGACTCCAAGGACAGTGAACCGATGAGGTCACCCTCGAGTCTATATTGAAACCCACTTGACTCGGACTCGGTTCCTGCCTCCATCTTTTATGACGAGTTGTTCACTGCTCTCTGAGCTAAACCCAGGCTTTTGCATTAGGAAATAAGTTGAACAACATCTGAATGTTTCGCTACATCGTTTAACCGCAATAACAGGATGGATTTAACGGAACTGAGAATACACAAGAGAAATGCCACAAAAACATGCTTGATGATTGAAAGGGGAAAAGCTGCAAAAACAGCAACAGCAACGCTAGTTTTGTGTACATTATGACAGCGGCCCTTATAACTCCACCTCCTGGTATTAGAAATGTACCCGGTCCGGAGCGTGGACGCCAGAGGTCCGATGACGAGACCCCTTGGGAGGCGGGGGCCACACACTCACCACTGACTTGTAGCGGCCCTGGTCCAGTTTCCTCTCCACGGACTCCAGGTCCGGAGGGGAGTCGCTGGGGACGGAGGGGGTCGCCTCGGTCAGGACTGGGGGGTCGGGACCCTCGGGGGAGCGCCGGGACGGGAGGCTCTCCTCCGTCTCCGGGTTCAACTCCGGAGGCTTCGCCGCCTGGAACAATGGGAGGTTGACTTAGAACGGTCCATGTGTGGCCGTGAATGCACGCTCGGCACATTTTAAAAGACTAACGTGGATGTTGCGGTCGGCTTTGGTTCTAGATGGCTCCCAAACGAAACCCGACCGCAGTTTTATGCAATTAATACGCAATGGTGGAGAAGAAGAAAAAAATAAGACATCGGATGCATCATTCTTTAAAAGCAAAGAAGAGGTTTACAGGACGTTGCTAAATTGAATGAACCTATAAATGTATATTCTTCCGGTAGTGCATTAGTCACCATTCGTCTGTCTACGTGGAACAGACATGCTATGGGCGCGGAGCTTGTTCTAATAACACCCATGACAACAACACCAGCGTCCCCTTCTCACTTGTCTGTAGCGCAGCACATGCGTGGACGTGCGCGAGTTGAGCAGCGCGGTCAGGACGTGGCGCACGCAGCCCTGCAGCTCCTCCTCCAGGGCCGTCCTCCACGCCGCCGGCTGGCGCTCCTTGCAGCAGGTGGAGCAGGTGTACGGCAGGCTCGCCGGCAGCTTGGACACCAGCTCGTACAGCTCGTCTGGAGGGGACGGGAGGAGGCACAAGGCGACGAGCCCGTTAATAGTCGCATTCGGGGCATCGCCCACAGGCAGGGACACAAACACACACGGACAGACGGACGCACAAACCTGTGAGGTTCTCGCACTTGGCGTGGACCCAGTGCTCGCAGCGGGCGCACTGCATCATCTTGCCGTCGTAGTCGTCGTCGTCGTCGTCGTAGCACTTGTCACACAGTGGACAGAAGTTCCCTGGAGGGAGACGGGATCACAGCAGGGGTTCGGTTAAGTTTTTGGTTTTTTTTGACGGGATTCGGTCAATGAGAACAAACGGTGGTACCATACACTTGGGATGTGGATGGGCTAGATCACCCTCGCAGACAGAAATATGACTTTAGGATTCAGAGGACTGCAGACACAAATATCTGCAGAAGTCCATGCAGACTTCGTGCAAATATATGCATTTCATTCTCAAAATAATCTCGGTGCCCTACATTACAGCATTCGGAAACATCCCTAGTCCCCCGTGTTTATGTATCAAAATAATGAAAAGCGGGGGTAAACAGCGCTGTCAGGGATAAAGTTAAGTCAGTGGATCCAGAGAAAATATGACAGTAAAAACTTCTAAATGGAAACGACTTGTCAACCAATGCAGCCAGCCGCCCGTGCAGCCATGACCCATAATTACAGGAAGTGAGAGGCACTCCCACCGGGGCTGCTGGCCATGCTAGCCGCTAGCTTCTGCTAGTTTCAAATGCGGTACTTGAGCACTTCTGCATATCTGATCTCACCTTTAGCAAAGAGCTTGGCACAGTCATGGCACATGGAGAAGTCGTGTGACCATTGGGCATCGAAGGACTTCCCTGGTTTGGTGGCGCCGCAGCTCTTGCAGTGCACACACTTGGTGCAAACCTAGAAACCAGACAGCACAGCCATTATTACATGAAGGGAGGCGCACGTAGTGGATGGTCAATTGTGGTCATCGTGTATAGTCAATTACAATATCAAATTGGTTTCCATGCATACGTTTCTGACCTATTCAATCCAATCAATTGAAGGTTTACATTAATGAATGTGTATATAGGTGTGACCTTGACCTTCAATGATTTGAATCTTTGATCGGGTGACACTAAGTTGACGTCTATTTAAAAGTTATTTGCTTGCATAACTCAGAGGTTTGATGTTGATTCTGTTTGCAATTTACCGCATTATGTTTTGCTTTCAATAAATGTTATCGTTTGTTTGATAACCCCTTTGTGTAAAGGAAGAGGCACTATCCAATTCTATACATTCTATAGATGGTTAGTCTAGAAGAGATACACAATGTCATGAAAAAAAACAACAGCATTTTGAAACCATTAACCATGCAAAAGTCTCAAAAATGAAGCATCATTGAGCCATATATTACAAAATATAACACGTCTCGACGATCAGTCGACAATGGGTCTGGCGTGAAGAATCTAAGTCGACTGATCAAACTCCTAGTCAAGGACACCCCTTTGTAGCACTGTGGTTTATATCAGAACGGAAAATACAAGTCGAGTAACAAGACATCAGGCTACAGCCCACACTGGACCACATCCATCTGTGAGGCCGCCAGCTGAAGATAAGCGAGTCCGTACCCAGACTCTCTTCTTCTTGGTGGGCTTGGTGGGGTGCCGGGGGTCCAGGCAGTCGGGGTGATAGCTGTTACGGCACTCGTCGCACTCCAGCAGCTGCTGCTGAGGAAGTGAGACGGGACGAGGGGTTCAAACACTTCTGAGTCCACTGCATTACTATGCGGCGACAGACTGAGCATGCCTGAGTGTGTTCATGGGCAGTCGCTATATGAGGCACCGCAGACCCACCGATTAAATTAAATATTTGAGCACAGCATAATACCGTTTTATGAGTTGAAATAACAAGACGCAGGCCTTTATTTTATACGATGTCTTTCAGTCGACGCAATGCCAAGTAAAACTAAGTGATTGGTTTCCAGTTAATATACCCCTGAACAAAATAACTTGATTTAAGGAGGTCAAATAAAATGTTTTACGTCCGTCCCTTGATGAATAGAGATAGCAATTATTCCACGTTATTGACAAGAAGTTATAAGCTTGGCTTCCCTCGCTTTAGCAACAGCTCATTAAACGGATTAGTAAGCCCCAAGTCAATAATGTTGCAGTTTACCACTGAAAACGGCTTTATTCAGATTTGGAGGTCGGAAATCATTTCAACAACGTCCGGCGCCGTCCCTCCGTACATTATCCCCCCCCACAGGGGTGCATGAATAAAACATGCCCTGGAATCCTTTTTTTTTTTTTTTTTAATCTTTTGCAAGAGAGGTGGGATCGGTGCAGGGCGAACGCGCACACGCACACGCACACACACACACACACAACACCTTACCTTGGACTTGTGAGGCTGGCGTCCGCACACCTGGCAGAAGCGGCAGCGCCGACAGCACCAGTTCTCCCACTGCTCCTTCAGGGGCCGCTCTTTCTCCCCCAGGCAAAAGAGATGGAAGGGTTCACAGCATACCTGGCAGAACACAAACTGGGAGGGGAACAAGAACCACAGTCAGGATGGTAGGAGCCCAACAGCTCAACCCCACTATTGCGCTGACCACGTTAGACGACCCAGGTTTGACTCCTGCCTGAGGGCCTGTGCTACATGTCATCCCCTCTCTATTTCAACCTATTTCCCCGACGGTCTCTCACCGCTCTCCGGCCCATTAAGGCGTAAAATGACCCACAACAGTGGGTCAACAGTCAGAGTGCAGCAGTTGACCTCAGCCTCACAGCTAGCTAGAGGTCAAATGATGCACAGGTGGCCTTACTGGGGTCCTCCCACACAAGCAAACCAGTTGATGATGTAATCCGGTTTATTATAGAGTAGGAGCAATATTATATGCAGACCAGGTGTTGCGTGCTGCCATGTCAGAGATCTCACCGAGTGTGAGTGGGGACGGCTTGTTCATTTTGTAAGCCTTTGAGTGCCAAAAGCACCAAAAGGGGTGCAGCCTCACCCAGCACCATGGTCTATTCAGTCTGACTCGGGCCAGGTGAAGCTACTTAAACCGGCCATACCCCACACACACACACACACACACACACACACACACACACACACACACACACACACACACACACACACACACACACACACACACACACACACACACACACACACACACACATACACTCCACAAAGGAATTGTGGAGCCGGTTGATGAAGCACAAGATAAACACATTGGAGAGAAGTGTTTCTCTTCTCACCTCCACATTGCCGCTGCTGGCACACAGGAAGCAAAGCACCCTAGGTGTGACAGGCACAGAAGTCAGCAGGCTGAGGCCGCCAGCCTCCCACACCTTCTCCACGTCATGGTCCCTCTTGAAATCCACTCTGATGCGATGCACTCCGTCGAAGGGCGCTACAGACTTGGCCTGGCCCCTGGTCGAGGGAGTGCTCAGCCAGTTTAAAGTACTACTACTGGGGGGTTTAGCGGCCAGCGGCTTCTCCTAGGGAACACAGAAGGGCAGCAGAATGTGCAAAGTGAGGAGTGATATTGGCCATGTGTGGACAGCAGGTAGAAGTGAGGTTTGACTAATGAAAATGTCAAATATATAAAAAGGTGTACAAAGCCTTAAGCAGGCAGGATTAAGCCAAGTAAACACTTGCGCACACGCGCACACACACACACACACACACACACACACACACACACACACACACACACACACACACACACACACACACACACACACACACACACACACACACACACACACACACACACACACACACAAGTAATAGCTTTACTGGCACACATTAACCTTTTAGTTTGTTAATAGCCACAACGCAGTAATACCAGGAGAGAGGATGTCGTTTTGATGTACATATTATTCACCAGAGTTTAAAAACACACAGCCTTGCTACGGATAATTAGATAGTGAAGCCTGCCAACTGCACTTACCTTGTCTTTTGGGCTTTGTTTACAGGGTGGTGGAAAAGAGACAGGAGTGAACCTTTTTGGAGGCGGTCTCAACTCGTGGGCTACATGAAACAAAAGAAAAGGTGCACAAAAGAAATACAACATTTAGTCACGATTGTCAAGTGTATGATCTTACGAAGATGTGAGGAGATAAGACGGAAGCACTACCTGTAGTAGGTACAGCAGATGAATACTGCTGTTGTGATGGCTGCTGCTGCTGCTGCTGCAGGGGTTTCTTTGAGTCACTCAGTGGAATTTTGGACGGGGCATCTTTCTTTGGAGGCGCCTGATTGGCCGAGGCCTGTGGCGGCTGCTGCAGCTCCTGCTGCTGCTGCTGGGATTGTGTCGACGGGGAGGGAGAGTTTTGGGCCGAAGAGGACGAGGAGGAGGAGGATGAAGACGATGACGAAGAAGTCGAAGAGGAAGAGGACGACGACGAGGAGGAGGAGGAGAGCGACTGCTGCTGTTTGTGTCCCTTCCGGCTAGTGACACTGCCGGGCTTGGAGGACTGCTTGGAGTCGGGCGACAGGGTGGGGGTGATGGCCACAGATTGGGACTGTGATGCGCTAGGGGGCTGAGGGGCTTCCTCTGAAGGGCCGGGCGACGTGGCCACAGGGGAGAACTGAAGCGGTCTCAACTTCTCCTCGCCTGGTTTCGGGGGAGGAGTTTCACTCTTTCTGCGCGGGGGCTCCTCCCTGGTTTGTGCAGCTTGTGGAGGTTTGAGCCCGGGCTCCGAGCCCACGCCCTTGACGGGATTAAGGCCTTCCTTCTTCTCCGACAGCCTGTTCTTCTTCTTGTCCTTCTTGCTCTTCCCCTGCTTCTGGATGAACATTTTCGAGGGCATCCACTGCAAGTTCTGACATTTTCGCACCCTGTTGGAAAAACAGATACAGTTTAGAGTTGAACTATACAAGGTAAATCTGCTAAACATACACACCAAGAAGCCTTTTCACATCTTCCACGTTTCTATTTGCTTTATTTCCCAGACTGTGACTCACTTGCAGCATTGCTTTTTAATGTTTCGACCTCCGAACTTGGGCTTGTCCAGACAGTTGGTGCAGACGCCACAGTCCTCCGGAACCTGACAGCCCGAGCACTGGCCACAGCGCCGCGACCTCCGCCCCTTCTTCGGAGGGGCATCTTGGGGGGTCTTCACCCGCGTCTCCCTGGGCTTCAGGGGAGGGGATTGAGGCTCCGCCTCCTCAGAGCCCGCCACCGATGACTTGTCTGTCGGAACATTTATCTCATTACCAATCGGCTTATACACACCCCATTCCATTATGTGCCTGTTACAATAAGAGGCTCAAAGTAAATGCCACCGAACAGCACCCCCCCCAACACTACAGACTCACTAGTACCGTCGCCGCTGTGCCTGTGGACGGACTGTGCTCTTACCATCGTTCCCCATGGAAGACAAGATCTTCTCCCGCTCCTCCCAGGGCAAGGCACTGAGTGTTGGCATGTCGTCAGGGAACACTGCCCGGTTGCGACCCAGGGCCACAGCGGCCCGACGACAGACGTGCTTGATGCGTGGGCCGCGGACCGATGCCTCCGACGAGTCGCTCTCCTGGCTCTGCGTTACAGAGGAAATAAAGAAATAAGAGCCAAATTGGACGACAAGTGTCGACTGAAGCCCAGAGATACAAGTGATTACAGCAGGGAGAGCAGTATCTGCCAGTCTCCACTGAGAATACTCTCATATATTATGTTTATATAAAGCTAATATGGCATCTCAAAACTCTTAAAAGCCTCACTTTTCATAAAAAGATATTGGCTACTTCAAAATGGAGATATTTTTCAGCAACTATGCGATTGTTGCTACTCTTTTCTGCAGGATGCAAGAGATACAGAATTCCCCTGTACATCTGAGGGAATTAACCCATCAAGTTTCAGTATGAGTACTTATGCGTGCGGTTATGTTTCAAGCATATCAAAATGAAATCCTGATAGTTGGTCCAATTTAACGGAAGCAAATCACCATGACTTACTGATATTGTGTTCATATAAAAGGTAATATTACTCATTAAAAAAGGAGCGTGAAAGGGTGATGCCAACTGACCTGGATCTTAGGCTGGTCCGGAGCCTTGAGCGCCTTGCTCTTCTCTATCTTGAAGAGCTGGGCCTTGGCCTTCTTCAGCAGGCCCTCCACCTGCTTGTCCGTCACAGGTTGTTTCTCAGCCTGGGCCAGCATGGAGACCAATGAGGGGGCAGGGTGCTGTTGGCCCCCCGGCTGCCCGGGAAGGCCTGCTGACGGCTGGCTTACGGCACTTGGTTTCTCCATCTCCTTCTCCTCCTCCGCCGGCTCCGCCTCCTTGTCTGAAGGTCTGCCCTTCTTATGCAGGCGTCCCTTGGCGAAAATACTGGGGAGCGGCCGAGGGGAGCATGGGCCTCTCCGAAGGAGCGGGCTCGGGAGCCACATCGGACAGCGTGGACTTCTTCCTCCCGGGGGCCTTCTTAGGAGCCAGGGACGCCCCGTCGTCGGTCTCCCTCCCATCGACGATGAAGAGGCTGGAAGCTACATTCGGGGACGCGTCGGGGGTGGGAACCTTCCCGCCCTTCTTCTCCCCCCAATCCCGTTTCCCCTCCCTCTTGTTCTCCTTCTCCCTTTCTCTGCTTCTGTCCAAATCCTTCTCCTTCGGAGCGGATTCCTGAGAGGGCGGCAGGCTTCTCTCGCGTCTCTCTCCCTTCCCGGCCCCCCGGCCCGTCTCCTGGCCACTGGAGGGGAAGAGGGGGAAGAGTTGGGAAGTGCCGGAGGAGGACGTGGAGGACGAAGAGACCGGTTGCTCCGTGGCTCCTCTTCTGCCATCTCGGGCCCCCTGTGCGGCGATGGCCAGAGGCGGAGCGGAGAAGGGGCTGAAAGCAGGAGTTAAGGCACTAGTGGCTAGTGGACCGGCCGACGCCCCCGGCAACGAGCCGGGGTTACTGCTGGAGACCGAGCATGACAACGTGGAGCGCTCAGAGGAGCCCTTCCCCCGCGGGACATGGCCCATTTGGCTGCTGCGCCTGGTCATGGAATGGGAGGGAGACCGGGCGTGGGCGTGGAGCATGCCCAAGGCCCGCCTCCTCTTGCGTCGTAAGGCTCTTCCGGAGCTATGAGAAGACTGGTGAGGGGAGAGGGAGCCGGGGCTGCTCCCGGAGGAGGGCTGCAGCGTGACCGACTCGAAGATGCGCGAGTGGGCCTCGCTTGGGGTGAAGCGCGGGGCGCGCAGCAGTGGGCTGCGCTTCTGGAGCGGGGCTTCGAAACGGGACGAGGACGGGTGCTGGTGTGACGTGGGGTGGTGCAAGGGGGTGAACAGACGGGTTCCCGCCGGGGCGCCGCCGCTCGGCGCCTGGAACTGCACCTGGGCGGCTCCCCCGCCCCCTCCTTGAGGCATCAGCCCCACGTCTTGCGCCGTGAGGGGTGCCGGGCGAAAGTTGTCGAACACGGGCTTGCGGATGAGGCCCTCCTTGGCGTATTTAGCGGAGGAGAAGCACTGCTGCTCGTTGCGGGGCTGGGACGTCCAACGGAAGGTGGGCTGCCTCAGGATGGAGCCGATGCGTTTGTCCTGCGATCTGGAGAGCACAGAGGGCCCGGGCAGGAAGGGGGTGACGGGGTGAGGCATCACCCAGGGGGACTGGGCGTGGTGGTCGCTGATGGCCGAGGCGGCGGAGGAGGCCGACTGTGGGGGCTGCGGGGGGATGAGAAGGGGAGGGGGTGGAGGAGAGGAAGAGGAGGAGGCCGTGGAGGACGCTTGCTGAGGGCCACCGAGGGCGGAGGAGGACATCAACACCCCCGTCGCTGGGCTTATAATGGGCTTCTTGGCCCCGGTCGTCAGCGTCCCTCTCCCTCTCAGACCCAGACCTGGCCGGCTCACTCCCTGAGCCCTGCGGACGCCCCGGTCCCGCTCAACGACCACGTGTTCCCGCTCCGAAGAGGGGGAGGACGGCCTCGAGCTGTGCAGCAAACTGTCCTCCATCTCGCCCTGGGAGGATGGGAAGGGCTCATCCGTCTCCGACGGGGCCTGTGTGGCTTCCGAAGCCTGGGAGTCGCAGGAGGAGTCGTCCAGGCTAGGGCTGCTCGATCTGGAAGACTCGGCGGAGGAGAGCTGGGAGGAGTGCTGCGACAGGGCACTGGAACCGCAGGAGGCCGCGCTGCTGCTGAAGCGTCCGTTGGCTGTGCTGTTGGCGCTGTTGTTGAGCAGGCCGCCGGCGGGGGACGCGATACCGGGGTCTGGGGCCGGGGGAGGGGGGGGAGGCAGGGAGTCCGCCGGGGTGGCGGGCCCGGTACCAGAAGCGGCGGCAGCGGGGGCTGTAGAGGACACCAGGACAGGAGAGGGGGACGAGGAAGAGGCGGAGGTGAGCTGGGGGGGCGTGGAGACGGACGTGGGGGGCGTCTCTAGCCGCGCCATCTTCATGTGGTGCGGCGGGGTCCCGAAGCTGCCCTCGTCTTCGATGAAGCGCTTTGGGGTTTTGATGATGCGCAGTGAGACCGTGCTCACCACGGGCATGATGAACTGCCTGATGTTCTTGAGCTGGGTCCTCCTCCGCCTCCTGATGCCGGCGTCTGTAGCGCCGGCACCCGGGCCCCCGATGGCCACGGCCTCCTTCTCCAGGAGCTTCTTCTTCTGCGCCCCTTTCTTGGCCCGCTGCAGCAGCTGTTTGGCGATGGTGGCGTCGGTGCGCTTGGACGACGCCATCCTGACTGGCTTGACGTGCCGGGGGCTTTGTCTGAGCCCCAGGGGTCTGCCCAGCTTGGAGGGCGGCGGGGAGGAGGAGTCTCTGTGCTCGAGGTAGCCCTCCGCCTGCTGGTCCGGGCCGCCGTGGAAGGCCCCGGGGTGAGGCACGCCGCCCGAGAGCCGGGCCGCCGCCGCCTCCGCCTCTGCCTTGAGCCGCTCAGCGGAGGGCGGGCGGCCGCGGCGGCGCCGGGGAACGCCCGGTAGGGCTTTGAGGCGCGACTTGAGCGGGCTGAGCTTCACTTCCCTCAGCCGCTTGAGCTTGGTGACTTTGGATTCGCCGCGGGCCACTTTGGGGGGCAGCTTGGTCTCAGGGTCCCGCGGATGGGCGCTGCCCAACAGCGCTCGTCGGGCCGACGACTTCCTGTCCTTATCTCCTCCTGTGTCTCCGCGGCCGGCGCCGGCCCGCCGTCCTCCCCCGCCGCCGCATGGCCGCCGGCGTGCCAGGCCCTCTGGCTGTTGGAGGACGGGGGGCGGCCTCTCCTCTTCTCCCCCGACCCGGATCCCGGGGGCCTCCCGGGGAGCCGTTTGACCCGGTCAGCTGACCGCTCGGGGGCCCGGTCCAGCTTCCCCGGCGCCGGGGAGCTGGGGGACGAGGGGGAGCTCAAAGATGCTGTGGCTTTCTGGGCAGTCAGGGAACGTGGGGGGCGACCTCTGGGCTTCTTCTCCTGCGGGAGCGCACCTGAGGGGTCGACAACACAATAGAGAGTGAGGCATGAGGTCAGACCTGTGGTTTGAACACAACAATGCATTTTACTCAAAAAGGCATGCAGCCGGTGAAAAAGCAATCCCTAGAATGATGTATCGAGCCGTGTTCCATGTGTTTTACATTTCCACGTTATTAATGCACCAATAACAACAAGGAGACGTTAAGAAGGGTTTACCTGTTGAGGTGCCTGTAGGGCTCTGTATTCTTGTGTGTTCAGGGACTGTTCCAAATCCACAAAACGGTTCTTCCTTCAAGGAATAGAGAAGATAAATATTTAGGAATTATCATGTAACTTATTGCTAAAATGTATAAAATAGATTAAAATTAAAATACAAATACAACAAGGGGTAATTCTTCAAATTGAAATGGAGGAACCCAGAATACTGTTGCTTGACCTGGTATATCTAGCCTACATTTGACTCAGACTAGGCTCAGTGCTTCGTGGAAATACCAACATACTCAATCTCACTTTGGCATGCTGACTCACTTCTGTGCTCTCATGTGTCTGTGCTTTTGGGATGAGGTGCACACAGTTAGAAATACAGTTCAGACCACAACCCAAAGCCCCATTTTGAATAGCCCATACAAGCCGCACCAAATGACTAATAGACATGCCAAAACCACTGCTTTCCTGTTCCCTGAAGGTAACATGCTCTGCTGTTGAATCATACCGAAGAATGTAAATTCTCTTGTCGAAGACGACCGCGAAGACACAAGGTGCAAAACCATGGAGGGCCTTTCTCAGAGGGACAACGACAGAGTTCAGCTCAGCCTGAACAGCATTGTGTGATCAATGGTCTTCCATGTCATCTGACCTCATAGGTGCTGCTGGCAGCACACAATATGGGCAGCCTGGCCACCTGACTTGCTCACCACCCCAGGTAGCCTTGGCAGCAGCGGTTGCTATGGTGTCCGCACAAACAGTGATGTCATTCAGCCAAGAGTCACTTTATACTAGGAGAGAGGTCTCCGTTTTCAAGTTAGAGTCTTCTCTTGCCCACTTATATCTGCATTTCATTTTTTAAGTTGAATAGTCAGGAGGTTGTAGTAACATTCCTCACATAAGGCATAGACCCATATCCATTACAGCCTCAAACCTTCTGAGCAGAGAAAGCTGATTAACTGTGTGTGTGTGTGTGTGTGTGTGTGTGTGTGTGTGTGTGTGTGTGTGTGTGTGTGTGTGTGTGTGTGTGTGTGTGTGTGTGTGTGTGTGTGTGTGTGTGTGTGTGTGTGGTTTATTTATAGCACAATTTGGAGCTGCAGTTGTTAAGATCTGCACGGCCCAGTTGTAGGTGTCCCTATCCAGCAGAGGTTTACATTAGTTGTGAGTGTATAAACGTGTGCACAATTGCACATACACAGAAGTGATGGCTTCATCCCTCCCAAAGAGGAATACAAATGATATATCCAAATTTACCCTGAATCAAAACATAGGGGCAATCCCTAGTCAAATAAGCACTGTTTGTTAGCCAATATCAAGACTTGGGGTTATTAACTGGAGAGTGGGACATTCAATCATTCCCATTTCCTCAAGCAATAACGCCTGACATGTTTTGATTATTTAACATGAGGCATGGATCTCCTACATTGCCATACGAATGATTGCACAGTACACTTGACACAGTGTGAATACTACTTCTGCCCTCCCCACGGCTACTGGGGTGCAGGCTGCCGATGCAGAGCAGTGGTGCAGGCTGCCGATGCAGAGCAGTGTGGGGGGGGGGGGGGGGGGGGGGGAGGAGTACAAATGGACAGCTCTGACTCGCTGGGAAGTGCGAGTAGTGCTCAATGACATCACAGGCAGGCTTGCAGCACATTAACACATGCTGGTGCCATGCGCAAAACACACCCATGTGTGCACACATACAAGCACACACACACACACACACACACCCCTTGCCCCTCCTCCTTTGCTCTGCGTCAGCCACACATACAGGCTCTTGTGGTGAAAGAATCACCGGCAGTCCACCGAGCCCCTCCTCACGTGAACCGAGCAGAAGGATGTAAACAAGTGAGGGAAGGGCAGGGGGGGTGTGTGTGTGTGTGTGTGTGTGTGTGTGTGTGTGTGTGTGTGTGTGTGTGTGTGTGTGTGTGTGTGTGTGTGTGTGTGTGTGTGTGTGTGTGTGTGTGTGTGTGTGTGTGTGTGTGTGTGTGTGTGTGTGTGTGTACAGGAGGAGGGAAGGCTTGCGGGTGAAGGGGGACATGGAACCAGCGCCTTGACCACATGCTCCACAAAACAACAGAAGGAGCCGGATCTATACGGTGTCTCCTGGGAGCCGCCGGGGATGAAAGGGGCTTTTTGCGGGAGGGAGTGGGGTTGGGGTAGAGGGGGGGATTCAACACGCTCACACAGAAGCTAGCCTAAATCCTAATCTAAACAGGCCTCCCACACGCTACAAGGGCTCTCGCTCTCCTTTTCATCGGCCCCAGCGCCTGCTCCTTGTGCAGCCATGCGCTAAAACGCACACATAAACACGCGCTGTCTCTCCCTCGGCTTCCTCCCTGCCCACCCGCCCGCCAGTCCACCCGCCCACTGGCTGCTGGAGCGTGGAGAGGCAGCATGTGTAAGGCAAGGCACGCCATGAGTTCCACGGTAGGGCGGCCTGGGCTGATAGAAAGGCAGCTTGTAAGTAAACAAACACTGTAGTAGACTCGGGTGAAGGCTGCAGGTAACGGGCCGTGATGTCATGAGCAATGGTGACGTCATTAGTATCGCCACGCCAGCGTAGAGTAGAGGAAGAGGAGAATAAATAAGTGTGGGTTTTGAAAGACAGTCTATGTGTATTTTCTTTCTTCAATGTGTTAGAAAATAATATATATTAACATAATTGTACCATTATCAGATTATACCCACGTCTTCCGGGTAAACTGATTTCTAGAAAGGTTACAGACAGATCTAAACTATCACAAGAGACCAGTCTTGAAACTAGATGAACCACAGAGAGCAATTGATTCCTCTGGGGAAGTTACAGCATTATTTTCAGTTTAGAGGGCCTGTCCCCAGCAAGGCTGAACGGATATGGTTAAGGTTCTGCAGCATGTCACTGAGAGCCCACGCACTGGGTGAGAAAGCTGACATAATTATCACTTCTTTGTTCTCCAGCATGGCCTGAAGTACAACTCAAACAGATAGAGATGACTACTTCCATTAACTTTCTCACCAAAGCTTAACCAATACCAATTCAACAAACAGTAGGGAAAGAAATTACGAGCGCAATCCAGTTAATAGCTACATGAACCACATGCAGCGAAGAGGCTCTGTGCCATCGGAGAACAACCATCAACCACTTCAAGAGGTTCAACCCATAATTACTTCAAGTCAGTATCAACTATTCCAGTCACTGGAATAGTTGATACTGAGCAGGATGATTAAGTTAAGCTCAAATATCCAGGGAATCCATATGTGTACGAGAGAGACCGCGATGTTCCCTGTAATTCAGAATCAGAAAACTCAGTATGGTTTATTCTGCCTACATTCATTCATTCAGGAATTAAGTGTGTAACGGCTAATCATTAATCAGCATAGGCAACGGGCGATGACAGGAAAGGGGATGCGTTTTTTGTTGGGTGTTCAAATCGAAGAAAAACTACAGTCATGGTGAGATTTGACAAATGATTGGGACTATGCTCGGAAATAATATTGGATCCAGCAGATATACTCTGTTATAGCACAATATCTGGGTTGGGAGACGGCACAGAGACTGGGGCAGGAACCAGAAACTGCAAGGGGCAGAGTTTCGCCTTTTTTCATTACTGATAATGTACCGATGAAAAACACCCTCACGCCAGTTGATGAAGTTTTCAGAAGTGGATTTTATTAAATGTATTTCAACAGTGGCCCGTCTACACAGTGTCGATTTGAAACCGTCACAGCCACTTAGCATTAACATCTCCAGAGCCCCATCCGTGAAATTTTGGGGAAATGAGAGTTCATTTTGTTTCCAAGTTTAAATGATATGGGCTGCTACATTTGTCATTCATTTGTACTTTATGGTCATTTTGTGATCATTTTCCCAGCAGGTCTTGTTAGTTTTTTTTGCCAGTAAATAAAAACAAGAAAATAAAGAGGGCCTGAAGCCCTTTGAGGCTGTAACCGTGGGAACTCTACGGGACTACAGAAATAAACACCACGGAATTTGATTGAAGACAAAAGTCAACACAGAGTGGTCTGACATATTGCCTCGACAAACAACTTGTCTGTTTCACAACCAATGGATGACCAAGACATCCAGAGAAAGAAACACTGTACATGGAGGAACGCTGTTGAAGAGCTCTACATGTAGGATTTCTGCCCTTCCTGGAATGTTAACTGGTGATGAGCTCATGTTCTGTGCCCTTCCAATGACACAACCCTGCTTAAAGGAAAAGGCAGCTATTCCAAGAATTACTTCGGCCAACAACAAAGCACAAAACTTGACAGTGCAATAAACGATTCCCATGTCAAATAAATTGTATGGTTTTGTTTTCACAATAAACACTCAACAAATGGGGTGTGTGTGTGTGTGTCAAACTACTAAACATTTGCTCGGAGGTGTGCACACAAAACAAACATACAGCGAGAGAAGGCTTGCTTCCTACATCTTGAGCAAATGTCTGGGATAGTTGTGGACCCCAGCAGGAGGGCGAGCTGTGGTGGTTGTTCACACGCACACATCCAGGCGAGCAAGCAAACACCAAGTTGGTGCTCCAAGTAAAAACAAAGACACGAGAAGACACGCCTGCACTGAGTTGCAATAGAGGGGACACCCACACCCACACCCACACGCACACCCACACCCCCCACACACACACACACACACACACACAGGTGAAATCCTTTGCCCGCCTGTTGTAGCAGAATAAAGGCGTTGATGGGAGGGTCTGTGACTAATTCTCCTCCCAGTGCTGCCCCGTGGGGAGGAGGGCTGGCCTCGCACCCTTTGATATCCTTGCCTGTGCTCTTTCAGCCGCCCACACTTTGTGAGAGCCAGGATAAAGACACAATGCATCCTGCTCCGGTCCACACTCTGTCCTGGGGATGGAGAGGAGGGGATGGGGGAAGGGGCATTTAAATAGGCCAAACACCTGCTGGACCCAAGCCCCTTCCACAAAGTAGCCATTGGAGAAAGAGGACATTTTGTTTTGATACTTCTATTTAGCCAGACTTTTGTAGAGAAAATTAAACATTGGTCCCAATCTGTGAGTCAGTGGAATAACAACCAAATAGAAAAACCGTTATTTTGAAACTCTTCCAAAGTATATTTACATGTGCCGTCTGGACGGATCAGTGTATGCGCTTAGTGTTTGAAGGAGAGGCTTTACATTTTAAATATGAATAAATAGTAAACCGTGAATATATCCGTGAAAATATTTTTAATAACTATTTAGGTTGACTGAAAATAGATTTCCAGCATGTACATGTAAAAGCAAATAGACCCCGACCCGCTATTTAAGAAGAACCAACAAGCAGAGCTCTTTGAGACACCCGCAATGGGCTCCAGTAATCTATTCAAAAGTGGCAGCTGTCACAAGAAAAAGTGTCCTGCCTCTCAAATTGTCTCTCTCAGAAGTGCATTTGGTTCTTTCTGCCCGGATGGAGGGAGGGAGGGGGGGGGGGGGGGGGGAGTAGGGTCGGGGGGAGTAAAGTGTCTCTTTTGGGGCTGGCCCCATGGGCTCAGAAGGCTGCAGTGCACCTGACAAAACCTGCCCGGTCTGGCCAGGCAGGCATAACATCCTGTCTCAATGCAATCATCGCCTTGCCTGCAACAGCAATCAGCTGGATATTTTAGGACAACGTCTGTCTATTTACATCCAAGCTACTGCTATTGTTTCACTTATACGGCTCTCAATAAGTGTTATAACAATATAATGCATATTAAAAAAATAATTCTCCTTGTTCAAAATGTTTAAAAAGTGCAACGTCAAAAGTATAACGGTAACAAATGACGTCTTGACTGTTTGATAATAGTTGCACTTTTGATTAAAATACAATTGTGTTAAAAACCAAACGGATGAATAGTGAATCGCGTTGTGCAGCCCCACGGTACACTCCCACCGCAATGAACGCGTGCTCCTCATCATGAAAAAGGAAGATGGTAGTTCGCTAAAGCGAACACACCCCCACATCACAAGGTCCGCCGAGAAGAGGCTCGTTGTTATTGTAGCGCCCGATCAGCGGCG